>BQNB010055032.1:0-39288 GCA_026074375.1 Tanacetum coccineum
AGCTTAATGTTAAAATGTTTAGCCATTTATATGCTACATCGAGGTGAAGGTTTTTACTACTGCTAGTTTAAGTTTCTACTGATCAAGTTTATTTATCTTAAGGCGCGTCATGGAGGGTAATTTGAGTTGATGGAAGGCTAGATTAGAAGTGTGATAATGGTTTGTGGTTGTTGAAATCAAAGTTGCATACTTTAGTCTCCTATTTGATTATGACAAAAAGGGGAAGAAGATTTACAAAGAAGATGTGCAACTTACAGATCCTTGGTGGAATTGCATGGATTAAGGGGAAGTATGTTTCATTCATATATATTAACTTCAGGGGAAGTTTGTGCTTATTTTGTTTTGTCATCATCAAATAGGGGAAGATTGTTAGGAATTATTGATTTGATGAGACAAAATAAATAAAAGAATGAAACATAAGGACTAAATCTAGCATTATGGAATTCTACAAGCTGGTGGAGGATATTCTACAAAAGATAAAAGATTCCAAAAGATATGATTCTTGAAGATAAAGATGAAGTTTATTAAAGAATTAAAAGATTTAGTTTCCTTATACAATTATGTTTTCCCTTGTAAATCTAGATGGACTATACTATATAAAGAGATCCCTAGACATAGTTTTCTGTGTGTCAAAGATGTAAACACTAGAAAAGTGTGTGTGTGTGTCTAGGCGTCAAGTCCTCTAAGTGGACGCCTAGGGTTTATGTGTTTTAGCCTCAAGGATCTTTGATTCCTTGTTATAGTTTAGATAATACGTTCTAGAATTGATCATCTAGAATTGGGGATTGTAGTAGTCATTGTATAAAGATGATGATGAAACCTTGTTAGGCAATAATAAAGAATGTTCTTAATGTTTATTCCGCTATGCATTCTATTGTTCTTTGTTATTGTTTATCCTAGATTAAAGTTCTAAACAAACTGAGCTTTAAACGATCGTATGGTTTCCACATAGACGTTTCTGTTAGGACAAATAAAAAGACATATGTTGCATCTAAGAATGTTGTTTTAAACAAAAAGATTGTAACCGATGTTGATGTTCAAAACGCTCTTAAAGCAAACTATGTATTATGTGTCGTGTGCTAAAAATGTGCTTATTCCATGTCATGATAAATGTCTTGCGAATTATTAATTGAATGTGCATTCGAAAGTTAGAAGAGCCTTATTCACTACTCATAGAATAGCAAAATCTGCGTTTGAAGATGCTACTCTCGTAGTTTTAGAGACTAGGTTTTCTGATAAGACTACACAATATGAGTCCTTAGACACTACTTCTGCAGTTTCCAGAACTAAGATTGCTACAGTTACTCCCTTACGTGCCAAAAATAAGGTCTCTAGTGTGTTTAAGTCAATTTCAGTAATTCTGCGAGATAATTCACTTAGCAATTACATGAAGAATAAAATATGAACTAGTCGAATGTGGTAAAAGTGGTACGAAATGCAACCAAATGTTGTTTGGTCTCCTATTAAGATGACTCCGAATGTTGTTAATAGTAGAAACACTGTTAATAGATCAGTCTTGTTAAAAAATATGTAGCCAAAATGTCCTCTTGTCCATATGTGGCTTCTTCATGTGTTGCAGGTGGTTCAAATCGTTGTGTGGATTGTTGATAGTGGATGTTCAAAGCATATGACTGGTGATCATTCACTGCTGAAAAATTTTGTTGAGAAATTCATGGGCATAGTCCGCTTTAGAAATGATCACTTTACAGCAATCACAGGCTATGGCGATTATATACAAGGCAATATCACTGTTTATCATGTATATTATATTGAAGGCCTAGGACATAACCTCTTCAGTGTAGGACAATTCTGTGATGGTGATCTAGAAGTTGCTTTTCACTCCAACACATGCTATGTGCGAAATCTAAAAGGAGATGATTTGCTTACAGGAGCTCGCGAATCCAATTTGTATACTATCTCCTTTCAGATGTGGCTGCTTCTTCACTTGTTTGTCTTCTCTCCAAAGTTACTTCAACAAAGTCATGGTTATGGCACCGTAGACTCTCACATCTTAATTTTGGTACCATAAACAATCTTACCAAACATGACATGGTTGATGGTCTTTTGAAATTCAAATACGGTAAAGATCACCTATGTTCTCTATGTGAGCGAAGAAAGAGCACAAAATATTCTCATCCACCTAAAGTGGTTCCAAGTAATCATTCCAAGTTAGAATTGCTTCATATGGATTTATACGGACCAATGCGGGTAGCATCGATCAACGGAAAGAAGTATATTCTTTTGATCGTTGATGATTATTCTCAATTCATATGGGTATATTTTCTTCACAAAAACGATGAGACTCCATAGATCATAAAGGCTTTTATTGCTCAAGTTTAATTGAATTATAATGCCAAAGTTCACAAGATTAGAACTAACAATGGCACTGAATTCAAAAACGCAACACTTAAGGCTCATTATGAAAAGTTAGGCATCATGCAACAATTTTTGATTGCTCGAACACCTCAACAAAATGGTGTTGTTGAAAGACGCAATCATACTCTTGTCGAGGTTGCACGCACAATGCTTATCTTTTTATGATTAACCGAATTTCTTTAGGTCGAGGCAGTTTCCACCGCTTGCTTTACTCAAAATCAGTCAATAATTCATACAAGGTACAACAAAACATCATATGATCTGCTACACAGCAGAAAACCAAACATGGAGTACTTTCATGTGTTTGGTTCATTGTGTTATCCAACAAATGACCGAGATGATCTTGGAAAGATGAAACCTAAAGCAGTCATTGGTGTCTTTATTGGATATTCTAAAACATCCAGAGGGTTTCAAATATAAAATTGACGCACCAAAAAGATTATGGAAACCATCCATGTCAAGTTTGATGAGCTTACAGCTATGGCTTCTAAACATGACAGTTTAGAACCCATTTCTCAATGATTCATCAGCAGAATCCATGAATACTCTGTCTAAAGAATATTTGGATAATTTGTTCGGTCTAATGTACGAAGAAAACTTTGAGAAGAGGTCTTCTGAAATGTCTATCAATTCTGTTACACAACAAGTTCATAATCATAAAGACTTACCTTCGACATATTCAATCATCGTTGAAGAACACGAGGCTCATTCCATTGTAACTACATCCAAAGAACAAACTTCTCCAATCTCCTTGAATAAGGATGATGAATTCAATCAAGAAGACTCAACAGAATTTGATGGCAATACGTTGTTAACTCCATATGATGCTCCAGACTTTTCTAAATCCGAATCATCAACAACTTTAGATCCATCAAATATGCATGAGTTCTACCAAGTACAACCCTCAACACACATTTGGACAAAGGCTTATCCTTTAGAACAAGTAATTGGTGACCTATCCAAACCTGTGATGACTCAAAATATACTTCAGGCTGACTCTGAATTATGCATGTATGCATTAACTGTCAGCACCCTTGAACCAAAGAACATTAAAGAAGCCATGTCAGATCAAAGCTGGATAGAATCAGTGCAAGATGAGCTTCATCAATTCGAGAGACTAGATGTTTGGGAACTAGTTCCTAGACCAGATGAAAAGAATATAATTGTTGTCAAATGGCTCTAGAAGAATAAAAGTGATGCAGAAAATATTGTTATTCAAAACAAATCTCGTCTTGTTGCAAACGGTTACAAGCAGGAAAAAGGCATAGATTTTGAGGAATCCTTTGCTCCTGTTGCTCGTCTTGAAGCCGTTCGAATGCTTGTTGCTTTTGCTGCACATAAAAACATTACAATCTTTAAATGGATGTTAAGAATGCCTTTTTCAATGGTCCATTGAAAGAGGAAATTTATGTTAGCCAACCTGATGGATTTGTCAATCCAGACTTTCCAGATCATGCATACAGGTTAAAGAAAGCTCTATACGGTATCAAACAAGCTCCATGAGCATGGTATGACAAACTGTCTTCTTTATTGATTGAACACCATTTTACTAAAGGTGTTGTTGACCCGACTTTGTTTACACGACATCACGGGGGAGACATATTACGTGTCCAAGTATATGTCGATGACATCATTTTTAGGTTTACAAATCCAGATTTTTTAAAACGATTTGCAAATCTCATAAAAAAAATTTGAAATGTCTATGATGGGTGAATTAAAGTTCTTTCTTAGATTTCAAGTTCATCAATCACCCCGTGGCATATTCATTAGTAAGTCACAATATTCAATTGAGCTTTTAAAGAAACATGGTATGGATGAATGTGTCTCCATGAGCACACCTATGGGCACTGAGAGACTGGATGCTGATTTACAAGGCACTCCTACTGATTAAACGTCTTATCATCGAATGATTGGAGGGCTCATGTATCTAACAGCCAGTCGGCCAGATATTGCTTTCGCCACCTTTGTTTGTGCTCGTTATCAAGCACGTCCTATGGTCAAACACCTCAAAGAGGTTAAGCGGATCTTTCGGTACCTAAGATAGTCATATAACATGGGCCTGTGGTATCCGAAGAATTATGGATTTAAACTAATTGCATATTCAGACGCAAACCATGCAGGATGTAAAGACGATTGCAAAAGCACTTCAGGAGGCTTACAATTTTTAGGTGAAAAGCTCGTGAGCTGGAGTTTTAAAAAGCAAAATTCTACTGTGATGTCAACAGATGAAGCTAAGTATGCATCATTGTTTGCGTGTTGTGCACAAGTCATATAGATGAGAACACAATTACTGGACTATGGATACAAGTACAACATAATACCGATGTATTGCGATTCAAAGAGAGCTATCGCTATCTCATGCAATCCGGTTCAGCATTCACGTACAAAACACATAGACATCCAATATCATTTTATTAAAGAAAACGTTGAAAAGGGAACGGTGGAATTATACTTTGTGGAACTGAATACCAACTTTCGGATCTATTTATTAAAGCTCTTCCTAAAGAACGCTTTGAGTACTTAGTTTATCGCATTGGTATGAGATGGATGACTCCATCTCAGTTGGAAAGTCTGGCAAAGTGATCTTCTTAAAAAAGCTCATACATCAAATTTGTAAATAAATTATCCAAAAACAAAATACAAAATTGAAAATATAAAAACACAAAAAGATTTTTTTGATGTTTTTCAAAATCAAAAACAAAATAAAAAAATTGAAAAATATAAAAATCCAAAAAAATTTCCTTGATGTTTTTCAAATAAAAAATAAAAAATGTAAAAGGACAAAAACATAATTTTATCAAAACCACACGTCTTCTCATTACAATCAGATTCATGATTCGATATTTTCATCATAATTGTTTTCAATGTCTATACAGGATCATGATCTGAGGGGGAGTTATTTTGATAACACAAATGTGTTTTTTTTGTAAATCCCATTCACGTACATCACCTGAATTCTAATTGAAAAATTCACATCGATTTCAAAATCCAATAAAAACAATGATCTCTTGAATATTTGATAGTTTTTAATAAAATGGTATATTTTTTAGGGGGAGTTTTTCATTTCTTTGTGAAAGGTCGGACTTTGAAAAAGGAAAAATTCCTACGAACTAACTGTGCAAAAGGATCATACTCCAAGGAGGAGTTTTTGCAATTTTTGTTAAACAAAATTCGATATCAAAAACTACAAGGGCCAAATCTGTCATTTCTTAAACAAAATTTCAGAAGAAAAAACTCCAAGGACTGAAAGTGTGAAAATCCAAACTAAATAGAGAATTATTTTCATTTCTTATTTTTTTAAACATTCCGAATTTGATATTGAGAAAGAAAAGAAGATTACGCTTTCATAAGATTGAGATTTTGAGTTCATTACAACGATCATAACTTTTCTCTCTTCTTAAACGTAAGTATTAAAGGTTTTGGAAACGGTTTTTGATATTGTTCTTGCTATCGAATTGACATTTGATCAGATTAGGGTTTCCGAAATTGGGGATTATTGAAATTTATGACACACAAAGGATTATCAATGATATTAATAACGTCTGTAAGTAATTGATTAAGATAAATGATGCTAAAACTACATGAATCACAAATTTGATATCGAGTCAAAATTCGAAAGTATTTGATGTTTGTCAAAATTGATATGATCTTGAATTTTTGACTAAAACTTGGTCAAAATAGATTCAGTCTAGTCTAAAAAGAATAAGAAGATCTAACTTGTTGTAGAAATTGGATAAGAAAGCCATTTTCAACAAGACAGACTTGAAAAAGTCAAAATTCGGAAAAGTAAAAATTAGAAAAGTCAAACACCATTTTTGAAAGTGTCGAATTTGTTGATTAATGCACAAAATTTTTGGAGGGCTTACTAGATTTAGTGTGTGTTAATGATATATGTCTGAATGTGTTGACTAAAGCTCGAATGTCTGTAAATAACCAGATTAGTATCTCGTGTGAGTTGAATTTCAAACGTTTGTGAAAAAGTACCTCAAAATTAAACAAGTTTTGATGAATTTTATATCTTGTGTCAAATATGTCTATTCTCAATTATTGAACATAATGAAGAGTGAGTGACTTAGTGACCATTCAGTTGTTGAATTAGATGTGTTTGTTTACATGGTATAAGATTCATTATAAAAAGGAAAAAAATTGAAGAATTTCAAAATAACTTGAGTCTGATAATTCTATTCTCAATTGTTTAAGTGGTCTAAGTCATGTCCGGTTTTGATCATTTTCTGCAATGAATGGAGTGAGGAGTGAGTGACTTAGTGACCATTCAATTGTTGAATTGAGTTTGACTGATTTTGTGTTCTAAAAAACAAATGATCTTGCACAAAAGATTTTTGAAAAGTTCTCAAAATATCTGTATTGTGTCAAAAATGGTACTCTTTCATAAAAAGTTTTAAGAATGTGAATGATATCTCTTAAATTTCTCAAATTAAGTCTTTTTCAAAATCAGAGAGTATCTTCATCATTCTTGAAAGAGTATCATTTCACAAAGAATTTCGGGTGATGATATTCTAAAACAGAAAGAGAGACAAAAACCATACACGAAAAAGAAAATCTAAAGTGGGTTTGAAAAAGAAATGCCAGAACACGCAAAAAGAAAAATGCGAATAAAGCGTATGACATGTGCTAGAAAAAGCAAGAATAAGCACATGAGAAACAAACTGATAAAATATATGTTCAAAAAGAATTACCAGAACATATAAAACAGACAGCGAAAAGAGACAAAAATGTCAAATGAATTGTTTGTCATCAGTCATTCAGAGTTCATCATGGCACAACCACAAAGACAAGCTGATGTTCACCAAGACGAATTATGTCCACCCAACAAACGATATGCTCTCATGGATGCCACCAAGAAGATTGATCTTGATAATCCACTATGTCCAAATGAAAGCAAAATCATGGCAAATATTCTCTAAAATCATCTACTCAGATTCAGCATTGCTGCATCATCATCAGTACCATGGATCTACTTGGGGCAATTCTGGCATACTTTGAAGGAAGATGGATCAAAGTATAGGCTCTCATTTATGCTTGACAGGAAAGAGCTCACTCTAACTCTTGATGATTTTAGGACAATATTCCAACTGCCTCAAGCCACAGACAACAATCATGAACGCTTTGTTGCTGCATCAAAGTTCTCAGAGATGGTTCCATTCTATATAAACGATCTTGGTTTTACACTGGAATTAAGATCGCCATCCAACTTTAAGACAACCGGTCTCGTACAACCGTGGCACACACTTGGCAATATATTTTCTCGATGTCTTACTATGCAAGTCACTGGTCATGATCAACCGGCTTTGCAGATTATGCAGACGTTATATTGTTTTGTCAATAATATACATGTAGATTATGCTGAGCTACTTTGGGAAGGATTGCAATATGCACTCGAACATCCATCAACACAAATTCCTTATCTAAGATTCAAAAAACTCATTGTAGGACACTACATGACTACATTCCATAAGATTTCTCGCAAAGCTCGTGACAAGTACCATAATTTCGAAGATGATGTGATGGTTAAGAACATATTCAATTCAGGGAAGCATAAGGATGGTGTTGGAATGAAAATTCCAAGTTGGATGATCACGGATGAGATAAAGCTCACGGATCATTATTGGATATATGGTGCATTATTTGGGGTAGATGTTCCTATGCACTCGTACAGACCGATTAAGTCCACCCGGGAACGCATAGGACAATTAGGCCCTATGTCACCTAACCCTGATAGGATGAAGGGGAATCAAGTGCTCCATGAATGTCTATTGTTATTGACTTCGTATTTCTTAAAACGACTCAACTTAACTTACTACACCAACACTAATCCTAAATACTGGGTAGGCAAGTTGAAAAAATCATGAATTGTTAGCCGGGCGGTTGACCACCTTGTAGCTTGTAATCGGTCAAGGCGGGATTAATCAGCGATCAATCAGATTGGAATTTTTGGCAAAATTTGGGTATTTTCGGCAAGTTTTGTGTATTTTCATTAAGTTTTAGATAATATTGGCAAGTTTTTTTCTAAAAATCAACTTGTAATAGATTTAAACAGACAGATGTTCCTATGACTCAGTCACAACCGGTTGAGTCTACCCAGGGAACGCATAGGACAATTAGCTCCCCTAGGTCACCTAACCCTGAGATGGATGAAGGAGAATCAAGTGCTCCATGAAAGTCTATTGTTATTTGACTTCGTATTCCTCAAAAATGATCAACTCGACTTACTCCACCAACACCAATCCCAACTACTGTTGAGGCTGATGACATAATCTTACAAGATACAATTCAACTAAGCCTTGCTGAGCAGAAAAGTCATAATGAGCTTGAAGCAAAGCAAAATGTACAAAAAGTTAAGGAGCATTGATTGCTAAGGAGATTTAGAAATTGGTAGAAGGAGCAGAGAATGTAGAAAATGTTTAGGATGATAGTTCTACTCTTAGGCAAGATGATACTCAAAATATTCTCGGCATTGGGTTAGAGCCCATGAGTAATAAGGAAAGTCCAGAGGTGGAGATAACTACTGCTGACCAACCTATAAATGTTATTGAAGAGGAGGAAGAGTCAGCAAATGATGATTATGAGTTGAGAAGAAGGGAAAAGGGGAAGCATGTAGAGGATTCTAAGAGTACACCATCCCCCACAACAATTAGATCCCCTAGGACTCATTCTACTCTCATATCTTTGGACACTAAGAAACTCTAAGAATTGACGGTAACTGATCCACCACCTTCATCTTCAACACCATCATCATCTTCACCAAAACTCAAACTATCTGCTATAAACCGACTCTTATCCTTGTTTAAACCCAAGCCATGACGCTTTAACCGATACAAGAGTTTCTTTGATGAATTGCAAGGACGCTGTGTGTATTTGTTTGAACATCTAAAGACAAGGTTCATGCTGAGAAAGAAGTTTAATGTGCTTGCTCAATATCTACAAGAAATCATAGAAGAGTCGTTGCCTCAAATGGTAGATGATTGAGTCAAGGAGCTTACAAAGACACAAGTACTAGTATATGTTGCACATGGGCTCATATTGGAAAGACAACATAATCAAGCGGATGTGACAAAAATGATTGCAGATGCAATACAACAAGAACGCGAGAATCTTCGAGCAGAGATTTCTTCGCAAATTACCAATTCTATCACTAATCATATTCCTTCTCATGTTGATTCATCTGTTAGGAATTACATGTCAGGTCATATTTTGCATGTGCACCCGACTCAAGCCACTCCAGCTGCTGCATAAGAACAACAATACCAATTATATCTGACCATGAGAGACAATCCTCACTTGCAACAGTATGACTTACCCATTTGGCTCGCACTCAAGTACAAGTTTGAAAGACTTCATGTATCTGATACTCCTTGTAGACCTTTTGCCGTTCGCCCAAGAGATCAGGACGATCCTCATGATGATGCTCATCCTGAGGGGGAGAATAGTGCAAAGAGGCAGAAGACATCTGAGCATGGAACCTTTGTGTTTGGAGAATCATCATCTAGTTAAGATTTTGAAAGTGAACCAGGTCCATCAACGTCAGGTAATCAAGAACAATTAGATAACTTTGAGTTTTGGACGGATTCTTATGCCATAGATGATGATGAGATTCCTACTCAGAAAGTGCCACAAGAACTTATGGATGAAATGTCACATACTGTTGATGAAGAAAAACTACGCAAAGTTGTTGATGAAATGTTGAGAATGATGATGCACTTCAGGAGATGAGCATTAATACCACATTGATCAGATGCAAAACTTCTTGAAGAATGATATTGTATGGGAAAGCAGGAAAGAAATCTTAGTCTCACCACATCCATAAAGGCCCACTCCAGTTGTTCAAAGCTGCCAAAGAGATCCAAAAGCTCCTGCACTATCTCTGGTTAATCAAGATCTATTGTACCTAAAGAAAGGAAGCTCAGGACCGAAATGATTGGGATGTCTCTTCATAAGTTTCCTATAGTTTTCTTTCCTGATGATGATATTGAAGAAAGAACTTCAAGACGGGTAGACAAGTGTGTAAAGAAGTTTAATCCTTATGCTCGATACAATGTGGAACATTGCAAGAATCTACATGCAAAGATCTTATATTTCAAGAAACAAAAAGAGCCCGAAATCCAAAGGAAGTAGTCTACTCAAATTTAAAGATTATTCAAATCATCAGACTTATTTGGAAGTTAAATTTTGGGGGGTTTTTGTTTTTTCTAGGACATGAGCACAAGTTTATAACAGATATTGTTGCAAGAAGAGCAAATGGTAGCATAGTGTCAATCACAGAGTCAGATTACAAGAACCTCAATAAGAATGATATTGAGGATATGTATCTGCTAATTGTTAACAACAAGGTAGACGACTACGTTGAGACTGGTTTGTTATGGTCTTTGTCAGTCTTCATCAGGAGTACAGTGATCTGGGGAAGAGTACATGATTTCTAGCTAGGTGTGGAAAGATATCAACAGAAGGTCAACCTTACTGCACCAACAATTACTTTCCCATGCATTGAGAATTACAAGGTGTTCTTCATCGTCTTTGAGCCTGTGTATGGCATTATATACAAGAATAGCAAGAAAGAAAAGAGAGTGATGAGACATCAATAGGTTCATAAGTTTTGTGATGCTACGTTAAAGAGAGTCTTGGAAGGGTTAAAGAGCTATAATAACGATGTAAAGCATGGGTATGTGATTTCGAGTCTAAGTAATGAAGATGTTGAATATCTACAACTGTTTAAGGAAGAAACTGAAGAACGATTAAAGCATGGTAATCAAATGAGATGGTGGGAAATGTATGTGAACAGAAGACCATTAGGATCAAGAAGGGAACGCCCAGAATAATCGACCCTTAGGGGGAGATTGTTAGGATCATAAAAGTGTCTATTATGATACTTTAAGTGATTTTATCTATTATTAGTATTTAGTCTTTATTTTATAAAGTAGCTTGTAATAAGGAGAAATATGCTAAAAGTGCCAAATAGCATATTATCTAAAGACTGGGGACTAGAATTGAAAAATTAGGAAAATAAAGGAAGGGAAGCCAACCTCCCTCTCCTATAAATAGCCACCTAATCATCATTAGGTGGTTAAGGCTTGTAACAAACTCATTTTCCCTCCCTTTTCTCTTTATGTTATAAAATTTGGAAATTATGAAAGACTTGCCTTCCTCTCTTAATTCTCTCTATTCTATATCATTCAATATCATGTGATTCAAGCTAAAACAAGACCTAACACGTAAGATATATAGAAATGTTTTTACGGCTTATTTGTATTAACATTGAGTATATCATGTATATACTTAATAAGACTCCGACCTGGAAGGTGACTAAGACACCATCAAGTTATGGAACATGATGACTCACATTATGTCTTAATTGAAGTTTTGAATTCGTTAAATGTCTTATGAAGCATGTTATTAACAAAATAGAATCAAGAACTATCAATGTATTTTGTAATGTCCTAAATTTTTGACAAGACGTTGCCGAATTAGTAGATTTATGTCGTTTACCAGTCCAATTTTTGGAGTCCAATTGTTATTGAGAACAAGTTGTTAAATAGATATACGTGTTTTCAGTTTATCTAAAACGTATTTTAGGGTGCTTATTTAAAATTCTCTTGGAACTTGTTTCCGAAATTGGTCTAGATACACAAGTTTTCGGTTTCATCGAGAATTGTGTATTAGGAACACGTCTAATTTTCAAAATTAAGCATAATTGTTGTAATAGATACACAAGTTCTTAGTTTTTTCGAGAATTGTGTTAGGAAAAGTCAAATTCAATATTGGTTAACATTTGTTTGTCACAATTTCGGTTTTATCGAAATTTTGATAATCAAACAAAAGGATAATTTTTGACATTCTGATACGGATTTGAGAATTATAGAGTGATCATTTCTTTTGGTTTTATCGAAATTGTGGTCATTTTAGGATTCAAAGTGTGAAACTTACATTTTTGGTTTCATCAAAATTGTAACATTCATTTTCGAAAATATCTTAAACGGAAAAATTTTAGTCAAAATTGATATTATTACGGTTTTATCGTGATAGTTATATCGATTTTTGATTAAAAAGGTTTTTTTTTTCAAATCATATGTTTATCGAATTTGGCAGTTGTTCGAATTTAGTGTTGTTCGAGAAAGGTTCTGAGTTTCAGGATTAGTTCTATCCGAGAAAGGTTTTGAATTTCGTAACTGTGTTGTTTGAGATTAATCTTACCGAGTTTGGTACTGTCTGAGATTTCAATTCTGAATTTCTGAAACGTTTCATACTTGACAAGCATTGAAGTTTTTGATTGATCACAAATAGAACTCTTTTTCTTCTACAAATATCTAATCTTTGAGTCACAAGATATGTTGACGTCTAATACACATCAACAATCTCTTGCTGATGCTGGTTCTGCGATTAGACCTCCGATGCTTGAAAGAGGTAGCTATATACCATGGGCAAGTCGTTTTAGAAGATACCTCAATCAAAAGAGAGAAAATAAAAAGTGGCTTAACAAGGCAATTGATGAAGGTCCATATGAGTTTTTTTCGATTTTCACATCCTTTTGATACAAAAAGCACCAAGGATTCAAAAAAGATGAGGACTTGAGAGGAGATGATTTGAACACTATGAACAGAGATTGAAGCATATGAATTTAAATTATGATCCCTAAACCCATATGACATTATAAAACTCCGTGGATTCTTGAAAAACCTGTAAAATCCCATGTAGCAAAGATTTGAAGTTTTTAATGCCGGAAACTGTCCAAAACAGAAGTTGATAGGAAAACAACGCTGTCAATAAAAGAGTTTGATCAATTCTGTAGCTGAAACCAGGAGAAACCACAAGTGACAGTATTACAATCGTTTTGCTCAGCTAATGAATGATTTAGAAAGGAATGACATCATCTTTCCAAACGTCACTGTTAACACAAAGTTTCTAAATTGTTTACAACGTGAATGGTTGAAGTATTCACTACTCAAGTATTTGTCTCGCAAAAAGATTGACAGTAGGTAACTTATGATGATTTGTGGTTTGACACGGACTTCCCCACCAATTTTGAGAAACAGTAATGCATATAGGGCAAAGAAAGTGGAAAAGTCACATGATCCTCTCGCATTGGTGGCACATACAGGTTCCTCTTCCAGAACTACAGCTCCTTACTATGTCACACATCCCTCTTCAGTGGTTGATTATGATGAGGATTATCAAGGAGATGCAGTTTCAACCAATTCTAAAGATCCACCTACCTCTGTAAATATTTTACTAGCTCGAAATTCGATTACTACACAACGTATCTCTCTAATCTCAACAAATAAACCGTCTTCATACTTCTTACAGACAATAGAATCAGCAATTCTCCAGGTGAACAGAGTAAAACTTCAAAGCAAACATACTTCTAGGAATGAGGCAGAAACATAAGAAAGTAACGTTCATATCTTCAAAAGGAATTTATAGAGGGTAAACAAGACGTTCAGCAATGAAGCTGGAAACATACAAAAACTGGAATCGAACTACGTCTTCAAGAACTGCATCAAATGTTCAATGCTACAACTACAGTGAGAAAGGTCATTATGCTCGTAATTATCCAAAGCCAAGAGTTCGGGATTCAAAGTACTTTATGGAACAAATGTTGCTAGCAAAACAGGATGAAACAAGAGTAATTCTTACCGATGAACAGAACGATTTTCTCTTTGCTGATGCTTCATAGATGGAAGAAATTAAGGAATTAAGTGCAAATATATGCTTGATAGCCAGGATTCAACCAACAAAATTTGATTCTGATGAAGGGCCAACCTATGATTCTGCATTTCTCAGTGAGGTACAAACACCATCCACCAGTTATGTTAATCCATTATTTGCTAAAGATACACAAGAACAAAAGTATCCGAAGCAACCTAAAATTATTAACAACAAAATTGGTGATGAATCAAATGATTAGCAATCTTATATTTGATGAAACCAAATAGAGATGTTTAATATTGCAGAGTTGAATGACGAATAAAACAATGTTCAAGAATCATATGCATTAGAGTAATTAGCTAGAAATGCGTATAAGGAAGCTAAGAAACAACAAATAATTGCTAAAAAGCTCAACAACAAAACACAGTGTTGACCAAACAACTTGAGTCGTATAAGGAAAAGGTTCGGGTTTTTGAAATGAACAAAGGAAATAACACTACCTATTTTAACGAATATATTGAGGCTGATCGAAAAGCAAAACGATTTGAACAGGAGTCACAATCTTAATTTATTCATGATCGAGACGTTATTCGATATTTAGAACAACAACAACATGATAAATTTGAGTTGTCTGTTGTTGAATTAAAAAGACAAAATGTGGAACTTCAAAAGACACGGCAGACAAGTTTTGAACCGGTAAAAAGAGTGAACAACGAAAGTTCATAAATATCATGACATTGTTTCTAGATCTGAAGCAAGAGCTAGAAAAGAATGAATATGTAGTGTTTATAAAAAGGGGTAAACATTCCATACAAGGAATATTTATAGCATGACCAAAACCAATGTACATTTATGATATCAAAAGTAACAACATTATGGGTTTGGGGTACACAAATCCTTATACTCTCAAGAAAGCAATTTCTCAGAATCCAAAATTATATAATGCTTCTTGCCTTGATGATTCAAAAATTCAAATGAGTGTTAGAGATACTGAGGACATCCCTGATGATGCAATCAAGAGTCAAATCAAAATGAAAAATAAATCACAAGATCCAATTGCTAATGAGAAAAAACAAAATGTTTAGACAATTGATTACAACAAGTTAAATGCTCTTTACGAAGATTTTGTTCCACAAGAGGAATTTCCTGCTGAACAAAAATATTTCTCATCATCTTTTATATCTTCTGAAAATTCTTCAAATGCAAGTTCATCGTATTCATCTTCTGAGACAAAACCAACCGTGACACCAATACCTAGTGCAAATCCAATGCTTGTAGATTTGAATCAAATGGAAACTGATTTCAAAACATTGTTTGAGTTATTACAAACGAATTTTAAACGAGAAATCATTTTCTATTAACGTACTCCAGAATAATACGATTACGTCAAACCTTTTGTCAACAAGTGAAGACCAATAACTCATACGTTGCATTTGAATTTTGAAATCTTTTAAAAATGTTTTTTAAAAGATATAAAAGAAATGAAAAATGTTTTGTAATTAACAGGAAAATAATCTTAGAGAAGACAATGGAAACAAAGATGAACATTTGAAAATCACTCTTGGAAGCAAAACTCAAGCATGAAATCGAATGTTGTGTGTTGTTAAGTCATGTATGTATAGACAATAAAATGCACGATGAAATTGAGAAAATTGAACGAGATTCCATTAAAATCTAAGAAGGAATGCAAAAACTAATAAACATATCTTGAAAAGCGAAGTTTCAAAGATGTCAAAAATATAGTAACTGATTTTGATTACAATTGCAACATGAAAAAGAAAGCAGAACATGTAATCTTCTTATGACACAAACGTTTTGTGAAAACTTCTTGGATATCAAACATTGAAAGCTGAGAGTGAGAACTGTCTTTGAATTTTAAGTACAATCATTGATAAAATAACAAGAAAAATGTCCAAACAGAATAAAAAAAACTCTTTGTGGAAAACTAGAAGGTGTGGGGGTTGAATAGTTTAACCGTTTTTAATTTAATATTTAAAATTGTTCTTAAAAAACTTAGATTCGACTTTTTTGTGAAAATTCACTACTGCACAATAAGAAGCAATGTAAAAATGTTAGAAAAAATAAAAGATAAGGATTGGAAAGATCAAACCGCAACACAAGTGATTTATATTGGTTCGGTTTACGAAGCTCTTCTTTCGGCCTACTCCACTTCCACGACACCAAATCGAGGTTTTTTCTTAACTATGTCAACAAGCACCCATATGTGCGGAGAAAAACGAGTAAACACAAAGTTAGCTTAAACCAATTTCCCAACACTAAGCAAAGATGTCGAGTTCTAATCATAGCTAGCACCAATCTAACACAACCAACTTCAACGACAGTTCACGACTTCCACTAACTTCAAAAACTACTTCACAACTTCACTACACAACTTTATCTTCAACACCTTGATCACATACTACACAGTGACACAACTTCATCAATCTACTTACAACATCACACTTCACAACTTGCTGTCCACCGACACTACATATAACATAACTATCAAACACTACTAAAAAGATCACCAAAGATCCAACAATACTTACAAACAAACACCAAATCCTAACAACTATACAACTTTACAAGTTTACAAGGTATGCGTATGGATGCAGACAATATTGCAATAATGGATTTCAGGTGAAATACTTCTTCACTAGATTATGGAAGTATTCTTCTCTATGCACATAGGAATTGGAGCACGGGATCACTTAGAACAAAAGCAAAAAGATAAATATGATCAAAGGATTTATTAAGATGGAGTATGTGGGTCTGTTAAATTAAGCAGAAAGAAAGATGTGTCAAAAGTGAGAAAAATAATAAGGAATAGTCCAGTTTATTTTATAGGACAAGAAAGAGAGAGCGGAGTCCTCTGGCCGGCCCCCTTTAAATAGGGTGCCGACCCCATTTATAATTAAGGGGGGTCCTCCATGTATTTAAAGGGGAGGGCCGGGCCCTTTCAGACGCTCCTCTATTTTGTCCTATCCAGGGATGTGTTTACTGAGCGCCCTATTCTAGCCGTTTTAGGTTCGAAAAATTTGAAATTCAAAATGTTTATTTTGAAAAAAACATTTTCTTTAAATGTAGAAAATGTTTTTGTAAGTTTGTAAAACATAGTTTACAACATTTTATAAAAGATTGAGTTTGAAAAAAAATTTCCTTTGATCATAAAATCCATTAAGCAATTATTTATTCAAACCTTTAAGTGATGTAATTGTTTGAAATGAGAATTAACTAATAAATACTTGTTTACTTATAAATTTAACGTTAAACGTAGGTTTTATTTTGTGATAATCAAAACGTAAAGATGTAAAAAAATATTATTAAATTTATTTGTTATGGCATTATATTTTATCAACAATTTTTAATTCAACCAAAAGGATACGAACTCAAACTCAAGGGGAAATCAGTGAGTTGATTGAGAATTTTAATCAAAAGACATATGCCTACGCGAAATTCATGCGACAAAAAACAAATCTTCATTGATAATAATATCTTAGTTATAGCTAAACTGAAGATATGATATAGAAAAAGGCTAAGTCTGTTGATACATAGGATTTAACAAAGAAACTGTTATTCTCAAAATTTTCTTTTGTTCACACCGTTAAATAAACAATCTTTTCAAAAGAAAATTGTTGCTTCTAAAACAGAAGAGAAACATGTCTTGTCAAAAACAGTCACTTTACAGGCTTCACCTAACAAATAACAAGCTGTTAAAAGAAACGAAAATGTCATAGCACCGAGAATGTACAAAGTTGAAAAGACACAAAACACAAATACCAATAAAGCTAAGAGTGTTTTATCTCTACAGGAGACAGGAGAGCTAGTTATCTATTGTTAGAAAGACCATCGAAAAAGAAATCATACATTCAAGGACAATTTCTTATCCAACACTAAGAATTCATCAAAGAAAGTAGATGTTTCTGATAGGTCAAATAAAAAATCAGATGTTGCATCTAAGAATGTTGATTCAAACAAAAATATTGTAACTAATTATGATATTAAAAATGCTCTTATAGCAAATAATGTATTGTGTGTTTGTTGTGCTAAAAATGTGCTTATGCTATGTCATGAGATAATTGTCTTCAAAATAAAAAATTATGAATATGAGTCATCCTCCAGAAGCTGCAGTTGATCAACACGCAAAAACTAGAAAAAGATAAAATCAAAGCAAGAATGTCCTACTCTCGTAATATAAATAGCCAAGGATTTCTGTTAAGACCGGTCAAACCAAAGTCCTTAGATACTACTACCCTATTGTCTCCAAAACAAAGTGATTGCTGCGGTTTGCCTCCCTTAAGTGCCAAACATAAGCCATTCTAGTGCTTTTAAGTTGTGAGGACATACACATAGAAACTAACATAAAGAAAAAAAACGAACAAGTTCCTATAGTTGGCAAATAGTACGACTAACAACCAAATGTTGGTTGGTCAACCTTATAAAAAAACTCCTCCAAATATTAAGATAGTCTACCTAGACAATTAAAACATCGGTTCTATTAAAAAATGATAGTCAAATGGTCCACTTGTCATAAATGGTGTCTACCAGGTATTGTCCTGGGTAGATCAAAAGTGTTCATAAGGAATGTTTGATAAGTGGTTGATCAAATCCATATGACGTTGATGCGATCCTATGCAGAAAAATTTCATTGAGAAATTCCTAGGCACCGTCCGCTTTGGGAATGATCATTTTGCAGCAATCACAAGCTATGGCGATTATGTACAAGGTAGCATCATTGTTTGTCATGTATATTATGTTGAAGACCTAGGACACAATCTCTTTAGTGTCGGACAATTCTGTGACGGTGATCTAGAAGTTGCTTTTTGCTCAAAAACATGTTACGTGCGAAATCTGGAAGGAGATGATCTGCTTACAGGAGATCGTGAATCCAATTTATATACTATCTCCATTTCCAATATGGCTGCTTCTTCACCTGTTTGTCTTATGTCCAAAGCCACTTCGACAAAGTCATGGTTATGGCACCGCAGACTCTCACACCTTAATTTCGGTACCATAAACGATCTTACCAAACACGACCTGGTTGATGGTCTTCCAAAATTCAAATACGACAAAGATCACTTTGTTTTGCATGTGAGCAAGGAAAGATCAAGAAAGCTTCTCATCCACCTAAAGTGGTTCCAAGTAATCATTCCAAGTTGGAATTGCTACACATAGATATATGCGGACCAATGCGGGTAGCCTCAATACAAGAAAAACATATATCTTGTGACATTGATGATTATTCTCTAGATGTCACATGGGTATCATAGTTCTATCGTACAAAAAATAGACTCTAGAGATAATCAAGAATTTGATTGCTCAAGTTCAATTGAACTACAATGCCAAAGTTTGCAAGATTCACACTGACAACGGTACTGAATTCAAGAATGCAACTCTTAAATCTCATTATGATAAGTTAGGCATTATGCAACAATATTCGATTTCTCATACGCCTCAACAAAATGGTGTTGTTGGACGACGTAATTGTACTCTTGTCGAGGTTGCACGCACAATGCTTATCTTTTTACATTTACCAAAATTTCTTTAGGCCGAGGCAGTTTCCACCGCTTGCTTGACTCAAAATCGGTCGATAATTCATACAAGGT
The DNA here is from genome assembly GCA_026074375.1 of Tanacetum coccineum. Lineage (NCBI taxonomy): Eukaryota > Viridiplantae > Streptophyta > Magnoliopsida > Asterales > Asteraceae > Tanacetum > Tanacetum coccineum. The sequence goes on from BQNB010055032.1 coordinate 19,641, forward strand.
ACAAGAAAACTCCATACGAACTTCTTCATGGCAAAAAACCAAATGTAGAGTATTTTCATATGTTTGGTTCATTGTGTTTATCCAATAAATGACGAGATGACTTGAAAAATGAAACCTAAAGCAAACATTGGTATCTTCATTTGTTATTCGGAAACATCCAGAGGGTTTCGAATTTATAATTGACGTACCAAAAAGATTATGGAAACCATCCACATCAAATTTGATGAGCTTACAACGATGGCTTCTGAACATGACAGTCTTGAACCCGTTTTTCAACGATTCATCAATGATGATTCATCAGAAGAATCCATGAATATTACATCTAAAGAAGATTTGGATAATTTGTTCGGGCCATGAAACGAAGAATACTTTGGAAACATCTTCTAACTCCAACAAATCTGCAGCACAACAAGTTCATAATCATGAAGACTCACCTTCGACAATTTCAATTGTTGTTGAAGAACACGAGGCTCCTCCCATTGTAACTACATTCGAAGAACAAACTTCTCCAATCTCTTTCAATGAGGCCGATGAATTAAATCAAGAAGACTCTGCAGATTTTGATGGTAATACGATCTTTGTTCCATATGATGCTCCAAACTTTGAAGAGGCTGAGTCATCTACAACAACTCTAGACCCATCAAATATGCATGAGTTCCACCAAGTACAACCCTCAAAACATATTTGGACTAAAGGTCTTCCTTTGGAACAAGTAATTAGTGACCTATCCAAACCTGTGATGAATCGACAAAGACTTCAGACTGATTATGAGGTATGCATATATGCATTAACCGTCAGCACTCTTGAACCAAAGAACATCAATAAGCCATGTTCATATCAACAGATGATAGAATCAATGCAAAAGCGAATTGCATCAATTTAGAGACTAGAGGTTGGAACTAGTTCCTATAAGACCAGATGGAAAGAATATAATTGGGCCCTAGGTCAAAATAGCTACTGGAAGAACAACAAGTTATTTAGAAAAAATTGTTATATACGAAACAATTGTCTTGTTTCGAATGGTTACAACAAGAAGAAGGCATCGATTTTGAGATCCTTGCTACTTCTCGTGCTTGAAGCGTTTCGAAATGTCGTTGCTTTTGCCTGCACATAAAAATAGTTACAAATCTTTCAGATGGATGTCAAGACTATGGTCTATTTCCCTCAATTGTCTAATTGAAAGAGGAAGTTTTTATGTTTATCCAACCTGATGGATTTGTCGATCAAGCAATTAAGTAAAAATTCTTGCAATAATTATATAAAAGTGGGTAACTTATTCAGGATAAATGATGGTATAAATGTAACGTAATTTGATGTCATCAAACACCATTTTACTATAGGTATTGTTGACCTGACTTTGTTTACACGACGCCACGGGGGAGACATATTACTTGTTCAAGTATATGTCGATGACATCATTTTTGGGTCTACTAATCCAGATTTTTCAAAATGATTTGAAAATCTTATGAAAAATAATTTTGAAATGTCTATGATGGGTGAACTTAAGTTCTTTCTTGGACTTCAAGTTCATCAATCGCCCCGTGGCATATTCATTAGTCAGTTACAATACGCAATTGAGCTTTTAAAGAAACATGGTATGGATGAACGTGTCTCCATGAGCACACCTATAGCCACTAAGAGAGTGGATTGTTATTTACAAGGCACTCCTACTGACCAAACGACTTATCATTGAATGATTGGAGGGCTCTTATATCTAACAGCCAATAGCCCAGATATTGCTTTTGTCACCTTTGTTTCTGCTCGTTATTAAGCACGTCCTACGGTCAAACACCTCAAAGAGGTTAAGCGGATCTTTCAGTACCTAAGATAGTCTTATAACATGGGTCTATGGTATCCGAAGGATTTTGGATTTGAACTAATTGCCTATTCAGACGCAACCTATGCAGGATGTAAAGACGACTGTAAAAGCACATAAGGAGGCTTACAATTCTTAAGGAAAAGCTTATGAGCTGGAGTTCTAAAAAGCAAGATTGTACTACGGTGTCTACAGCTGAAGATGAGTATGTATCATTGTCTGTGTGTTGTGCACAAGTCATCTAGATGTGAACACAATTACTGGACTATGGATACAAGTACAATAGAATACCGATGTATTGCGATTCAAAGAGCGCTATTGCTATTTCATGCAATCTGGTTCAGCATTAGCGTACAAAACACATAAACATCCGGTATCATTTTATTAAAGAACATGTTAAAAAGGGAACGGTGGAATTATACTTTGTCAAAATAGAATACCAACTTGTGGATCTATTTACTAAAGCTCTTCCCAAAGAACGCTTTGAGTACTTAGTTCATCGCATTGGTATGAGATGTATGACTCCAACACAGTTGGAAAGTCTGGCAAAGTTATCTTCTTGAAAAAGTTCATACATCAAAATTGAAAAATATAAAAATCCAAAAAGATTTCCTACATCTTTTTTAAAAACAAAAATAAAAAATGTAAAAAGACAAAAACATAATTTAATCAAAATCACATGTCTTCTCATTACAATCAGATTCATGAATCGACATTTTTCTCACAATTGTTTCATTGTTAATACTGGATCATGATCTTAGGGAGGGTTATTTTAATTGAAAAAATATGTTCTCATTGTCAAAACGTGTGTTTTTGTAATTGTCATTCACGTACAAGACCTGCATTTTAACACAATTGCTTTCAAAATCCAATAAAAATAATGATCTCTCGAATATTTGATAGTTTTTTATAAAATGGTATATTTTTTAGGGAGAGTTTTTTATTATTTTGTAAAAATCTGGATTTTGAAAATGGAAAATTTTCATTAAAGGACTAACTGTGCAAAGGGATCATACTCCAAGGGGGGAGTTTTTGAATTTTTTGTAATAAAAATCAATTTCAAAATCACAAGGGCAAAAACTGTCATTTTTCAAAACAAAATTCAGAAGAAAAAATCACAAGGACCGAAAGTGTCACTTTCCAAACTCCAAAATTCGGTCGGTATAAATAGAAATTAAATTTCACTTCTTATTTTTTTTCTTATTCCGAATTTGATATCGAGAAAGAAGGAAAAATCAAAACTTTGATTTTGAGTTCAAAACAATGATCACAACTTTCTTCTCTTCTCAAACGTAAGTATGTTAACGAATAACAGGTTTTGGAAAGCGGTTTTAATGGTGTTCTTGAGATTGAATTTATATTCGATAAGTATTAGGGTTTCCGAATTTGGGGTTTTTGATTATTAATGATAATTTTAGAATTAATAATGCTATTAATGTTGTTTGTGTGTAGTTAATTGTGATTTAAACTGATAAAACTCTAAAAATCTCAAATTCGACATAATGGTCAAAATTCGGAAGTCTTCATCAGTTGTCGAAATTGATATAATCTTGACTTTTTGACTAAATCTTAGACAAAATGGACTTAGTATGACATAAAAAGAATAAGAAGATCGAGTTTGTTGAAATACTTGGTACAAAATTCATTTTCGACAAGCCAGACTTGAAAAGGACCAAATTCAGAAGTCAAAAACTGAAAAAGTCAAAATTCGGAAGTCAAACTTGAAAAAGTCAACTTTCAATTTTAGAAGTATCGAATTTGTTGCTAAACGCACAAAATTTTTTAGGGGTGCTTACTAGATTTAGTGTGTGATAATGATAAATATCTGAATGTGTTGTCTAAAGCTTGAATGTTTGTAAATAACAAGATCAGTATCTCATGTGAAGTTGAATTTCAAACGTTTGTGAAAAAGGTACCACAAAAATTGAAAACAGGTGATCAAGTTTTGATGAATTATATACTTTGTGTCAAATATGTCTATTCTCAATTGTTTAAGTGGTCTAATTCATGTCCGGTTACGATCATTTTCGGCATTGAACAGAATGAGAAGTGAGTGACTTAGTGACCATTCAGTTGTTGAATTAGATGTGTTGTTCACATGGTATAAGGTTCATTACAAGAAGCAAAAATGAAGAATTTCAAAATAACTAGAGTCGGATAATTCAATTTTCAATTATTTAAGTGGTCTAAGTCATGTCTGCTTTCGACCATTTTCTTCAATGAACAGAGTGAGGAGTGAGTGACTTAGTGACCATTCAGTTAATGAATTGGGTTTAACTGATTCTATGATTAAAAAACAAATGCTTTTGTACAAATGATTTTTGAAAAAGTTCTCAAATTTCTGTATTGTGTAAAAAATGGTACTCTTTTACAAAAGGTTTTAAGAATATGAATGATATCTCTTTAATTTCTCAAATATTAGTCTTATTCAAAATCATAGTGTATCTTCATCATTCTTAAAAGAGTATCATTTCACAAAGAATTTCTGGTGAGGATTTTCTAAACAGAAAGAGAGACAAAAACCATACGCGAAAAAGCAAATCTAAAGTGTGTTTGAAAAAGAATGCCAGAACACACAAAAAGAGAAATCAAAAGAAAAATGCGAATAAAGCGTATGGCATGTGCTAGAAAAAGCAAGAAAACACATATGAGAAACAAACTGATCAAAAATATGTTCTAAAAGAATTTCCTAAACATATAAAACAGACAGGGCGGAAAGAGACAAAAATATCACATAAATTTTTTGTTGTCTAACATCTTGTCATCAATCATTCAGAATTCATCATGGCATAACTACAAAGACAAGTTGATGTTCACCAAGACGAGTTGTGTCCACCCAACAAATGATATGCTCTCATGGATGCCAACAAAAAGATGGATCTTAACAATCCATTGTGTCCAAATGAAAGTAGAATCTTGGCAAACATTCTTTAGAACCATCTACTCAAATTCAGCATTGGTGCTTCTTCATCAGTACCATGGATAAACTTGGGGCAGTTCTGGCATACTTTGAAGGAAGATGGCTCAAAGTATAGGCTCAAGTTTGTACTTGAGAAGAAAGATCTCACTCTGACTCCTGATGATTTTAGGATAATATTCCCACTGCCTCAAGCCATAAACAACAATCATGAACACTTTGTTGCTGCACCAAAGTTTTCTAAGATGGTTTCGTTTTATATAAACAATCTTTGTTTTACACTGGAATTAAGATCGCCATCCAACTTCAAGATGACAAGACTCGTACAACCATGGCAAACACTTGGCAAGATATTTGCTCGATGTCCTACTACACGAGCTACTAGTTTTGATCAACCGCCTTTGCAGATCATGCAGATGTTGTATTTCTTTGTCAATAACATACATGTTGACTATGCTGACTTGCTTTAGGAAGGACTTCACTATTTACTTGAACATCCATCAACACTGATTCCTTATCCTAAATTCACAAAGCTTATAGTGAGTCACTACATGAATGCTTTCCTTGAGATCTCGAGAAGAGCTCGTGATAAGTATCACAATTTCGACAATGATATGATGGTTAAGAACATATTTAATTCAAGGAAGCATAAGGACAAAGTTGGAATGAAAATTCTAAGTTGGATGATAACCGATGAAATGAAGCTTATGGAGAACTATCAGATGTATGATGTGGTGTTTGGGGTAGATGTTCCTATGACTCAGTCACAACCGGTTGAGTCTACCCAGGGAACGCATAGGACAATTAGCTCCCCTAGGTCACCTAACCCTGAGATGGATGAAGGAGAATCAAGTGCTCCATGAAAGTCTATTGTTATTAGACTTTGTATTCCTCAAAAATGATCAACTCAACTTACTCCACCAACACCAATCCCAACTACTGTTGAGGCTGATGACATAATCTTACAAGATACAATTCAACTAAGCCTTGCTGAGCAGAAAAGTCATAATGAGCTTGAAGCAAAGCAAAATGTACAAAAAGTTAAGGAGCATTGATTGCTGAGGAGATTGAGAAATTGGTAGAAGGAGCAGAGAATGTAGAAAATGTTGAGGATGATAGTTCTACTCTTAGGCAAAATGATACTCAAAATATTCCCGGCGCTAGGTTAGAGCTCATGAGTAATAAGGAAAGTCCAAAGGTGGAGATAACTACTGTTGACCAACCTATAAATACTATTGAAGAGGAGGAAGAGTCAGTAGAGGATGATTATAAGTTGAGAAGAAGGGAAAAGGGGAAGCATGTAGAGGAGTCTAGGAGTACATCATCCCCCACAAAAATTAGATCCCTTAGGACTCATTCTACCCTCATATCTTCAGATACCGAGAAACTCCAGGAATTGATGGTAACTGATCCACCACTTTTATCTTCAACACCATTATCATCTTCATTAAAACTCAAACTATCTGCTACAAACTGACTCTTATCCTTGTTTAAACCCAAGCCAGGATGCTTCAAACAATATAGGAGTTTCTTTGATGAATTTCCAGGACGTTATGGGTATTTGTCTGAAAATCTAAAGACAAGGTTCATGCCGAGAAAAAGTTAATGTCTTGCTCAAAAAAAAGAAGAAAAAAAAAAAAAATATCTATAGAAATCATGGAAGAGTCCGTTGCCCTTCAAATGGTAGATGATTTGAGATCAGGAAGCTTAACAAAGACACAGTACTAGATATTTGCACATAGGGCCACATATTGGAAAGACAACATAGTCAAGCGGATGTGGCAAAAATGATTACAGATGCAACTTCATGCAGAGATTTCTTCGCAAATTAACAATGCTATCACTAACCATATTCCTTCTCAGGTTGATTCATTGGTTAGGAATTACATGTCAAGACATATTTTGCATGTGCCACCCGACACAAAGGATATCTCAGACTGCTGCAAAGAACAACAATACAAATTAACATTTGAACCATTAGAGACCATCCTCACTTAGCAACAGTATGACTTACCCATTTGGCTCACACTCAAGTACAAGTTTGAAAGACTTCATGTATCTGATACTCCTTGTAGACCTTTTGCCGTTCGTCCAAGAGATCAGGACGATCCTCATGATGATGCTCATCCTGAGGGGGAGAATAGTGCAAAGAGGCAGAAGACATTTGAGCATGGAACCTTTGTGTTTGGAGAATCATCATCTAGTTAAGATTTTGAAAGTGAACCAGGTCCATCAACGTCAGGTAATCAAGAACAATTAGATGACTTTGATTTTTGGACGGATTCTTATGCCACATATGATGATGAAATTCCTACTCAGAAAGTGCCACAAGAACTTATGGATGAAATGTCACATACTGTTGATGAAGAAAAACTAGGCAAAGTTGTTGATGAAATATTGAGACAATGATGCACTTCAGGAGATGAGCATTAATACCACAATGATCAGATGCAAAACTTCTTGAAGAATGATATTGTATGGGAAAGCAAGAAAGAAATCTTAGTCTCACCACATCCATAAAGGCCCACTCTAGTTGTTCAAAGCTGCCAAAGAGATCCCAAAGCTCCTGCACTATCTCTGGTTAATCAAGATCTATTGTACCTAAAGAAAGGAAGCTCAGGACCGAAACGATTATGATGTCTCTTCATAAGTTTCCTACAGTTTTCTTTCTTGATGATGATATTGAAGAAAGAACTTCAAGAAGGGTAGACAAGTGTGTAAAGAAGTTTAATCCTTATGCTCGATACAATGTGGAACATTGGAAGAATCTACATGCAAAGATCTTATATATCAAGAAACAAAAAGAGCCCAAAAGCCAAAGGAAGTAGTCTACTCAAATTTAAAGATTGTTTAAATCATCAAGACTTATTGGGAACTAGGACATGAGCATAAGTTTATAACAGATATTGTTGCAAGAAGAGCAAATGGTAGCATAGTGTCAATCACAGAGTCAGATTACAAGAACCTCAATAAGAATGATATTGAGGATATGTATCTGCTAATTGTTAACAACAAGGTAGACGACTATGCTGAGACTAGTTTGTTGTGGTCTTTGTCAGTCTTCATCAGGAGTACAGTGATCTGGGGAAGGGTACATGATTTCTAGCTAGGTGTGGAAAGCTATCAATTGAAGGTCAACCTTATTGCACCAACAATTACTTTCCCATGCATTGAGAATTACAAGGTGTTCTTCATCGTCTCTGAGCCTGTATATGGCATTATATACAAGAATAGCAAGAAAGAAAAGAGAGTGATGAGACATCAAAAGGTTCATAAGTTTTGTGATGCTACGTTAAAGAGAGTCTTGGAAGGGTTAAAGAGCTATAATAACGATGTAAAGCATGGGTATGTGATTTCGAGTCTAAGTAATGAAGATGCTGAATATCTGCAACTGTTTAAGGAAGAAACTGAAGAACGATTGAAGCATCGTAATCAAATGAGATGGTGGGAAATGTACGTGAACAGAAGACGATTAGGATCAAGAAGGGAACGCCCAGAATAATCAACCCTTAGGAGGAGATTGTTAGGATCATAAAAGTGTCTATTATGATACTTTAAGTGGTTTTATCTATTATTAGTGTTTAGTCTTTATTTTATAAAGTAGCTTGTAATAAGGAGAAATATGCTAAAAGTGCAAAATAGCATATTATCTAAAGACTGGGGACTAGAATTGAAAAATTAGGAAAATAAAGGAAGGGAAGCCAACCTCCCTCTTCTATAAATAGCCACCTAATCATCATTAGGTGGTTAAGGCTTGTAACAAACTCATTTTTCCTCCATTTTCTCTTTATGTTATAAAATTTGGAAATTATGAAAGACTTGCCTTCCTCTCTTAATTCTCTCTATTCTATATCATTCAATATCGTGTGATTTAAGCTAAAACAAGACCTAACACGTAAGATATATAGAAATGTTTTTACGGCTTATTTGTATTAACATTGAGTATATCGTGTATATACTTAATAAGACTCCGACCTGGAAGATGACTAAGACACCATCAAGTTATGAAACATGATGACTCACATTATGTCTTAATTGAAGTTTTGAATTCGTTAAATGTCTTATGAAGCATGTTATTAACAAACTAGAATCAAGAACTATCAATGTATTTTGTAATGTCCTAAATGAGAACAATTTATTGTTACTTGATGAGGTGTCATTTTATACATTATTTCGGGGTCATTTAACCCTCTAAATCATGCAAATATGCTCAGATTATGTGCTTAATCATTTGTTTTTAGGTTTTTAGCACTTGAATGGCTTTTGGAGGAAATACACGTGACTTGGGCTTATTTGGAGAAGAAACGGACAAGATTACGGACCTACACCAAATCTCTTGAAAACTTTTGCATACAGTGGCTGGAGACGGTATCCTAGGCATAAAGCGACGCCGTAGTGATCTATATAGTGACGGCGTCAGGAATATCGCGACAGCATCAGGACGTGTCTGACTTAAAGAGGATATAGAATCATTTACGTGGCAACGGTGTCAGGATTGCAAAGCGACACTGTCACATCGACATCTATATAAATATAAATATGTTTTTACGGTTTTATGTGTGTAACTTTGTATAAACCCAGGGAGACGAATCCTAGTCATTTTAGGAGCTTTATAGGTCATTTTTAGGGCCTCAAAACCCTATTGTACTACCTTGAATCTATGTTTTAATCAAGTAAGGTTATTTATCATTAATCATTCAATATGTCTATGTGTTGTTTCATTGATTTATCTTCTTGCTTTCTTTATAACATGCGAGGCTAAACACTCCTTTGTATTTATCTATGATTGAATGAAACTTAGGTTGTAGATCCATTTGATGTTGCTTCTTGTTGATGAATGTGCACGTTAGGCTTTAGAAAACCAGCTTTTGTCTGTATCGTTGTTGATATGTCTAGGGAAACGCGAGTAGTGTAGAAAGGATACCATCGGTAGCAGTCTTCATACTACCTTACCCACTATATGATTGATCCCTCTTAAGTTATTTCACATGCATTTAATATACTCTTAGGGGCCTTGTAATAGTCTTTATATTACCTTACTTATGTGTTGCCTTAACGGAATATTAAATAGACGGCGAGTTCGTGTAATCCGTTCATGACCTAGGAAATACTTACACAGATCATTACAAGTGTGACAAAGCAATGGATCTACGAGAAGCAATCTGAGGAGTAGTGCATGATTAGGTAAATACATTTGCTTATCATAAAGTTATCACCAGTAGCATAGATTATAATTAGTTTAGTAATTAGTTAAACAAACCAACCTCTCAAACCATAAATTTACCTGCTTTCTATTAAATATAAAAACACAAAAATAATCTTCTCTCAACCTCTAGAATTCAATTAGACCGTGATCAAGCCTTCCCAACCTATTCCCCTAGAGAACGATAACAACCCTCGAGTCTTGCCTATACTACACTGCAACAACTAGGTACATTGCCTAGGGGATTATAAAACTTCCTGTGAAGTCTTCGCACCCTTCACATAAAGTTTTTGGTGCTGCTGCGTGGGGAATAGTTAGGTTTCGATCATAGTTTAACTTAGTTATACTCATTTGAATCCTTTCAAGTAAGAATTTAATTTATGTACATTAGCTTTCTCGTAGTCTATCTTTTCTTTATGTTAATTGTTTCATAACCCATTCTCATCAACCACCATGGGAGACACGAATCCTATCAGTACCCTTGGAGATTACTCCAAACCTAGCCACGAAAGCTACAGGAATGCCATTGAGCTCCCCGTAGGAAACAATGTGGTACCTCTTTAATGACACCATCCGGTTGGTGCAAAACGAATGCTCATTCCACGGACTTCAGTTCGAGGATCCAAACCAACACCTCAAGGATTTCTTAAAACTTGTGGACTCACTTGACCTTAATAGTGAAAACAGAGAAAGAACGCGCCTGCGTTTATTTCAATTTTCCCTACGTGATCAAGCTAGCAACTGGCTTGAACGACTTCCAGCAGGATCTATCACCACATGGGAGGATCATACTACTCGTTTCCTTGCTCAATTCTTTCCACCAGGAAGGACTGCAAAACTTTGCAACGATATCCTGATGTCCCAACAACATCAAGGAGAATCTTTATCTGAAGCATGGACTCATTTCAAGGACTTACTACAAAAATTCCCTCATCATGGCATCGACCTTTGGCTCCAAGTCTAAATATTTTATGACCATGTCAATCCCGCCACAAGACGAACCATTTACCAATCAGCTAGTGGCAAGCTTCGTGACAGAAACGCCAAAGACTCCTGGGCATTATTAGAGGACCTCGCCCTCTATGATAACGAAAGTTGGAACGACCCAAGGGATTTTGCTAAGCCGGTCAAGGCAATCTCTTTGCCTCAAGATGTCCCGAGTACATCTGACCGCCGCCTCATCGAGTTCAAGAATCAAGTCCAACGCTTGATGGAAGCTCATCTTGCTCTGACATAACCTACTCAAGTGAACAAAATTACTACCTCATGTGAGATCTGCAGTGGTCCCCACGACACTCAGTAATGCATGGAAGATCCCAAACAAGCCTTTGTTAAATATGCATCCTCGCATACCGACGAAGCAAGAGGTAAGTGGTATACTTTTAAGCCCGAGCAAAACAATCTTGGTGACACATACAATCCGTCATGGAAAAGTCACCCAAACCATAGGTGGAGACAACCCCAAAATTCCTAAAATAATTTTTCAAACCTACCTAACAGGTTCCAACCCAACGGTTCAATCCTGAACCGTTCCTTCAACAACAATCCTCAAAACTTTAACAGTCAATCATATCTATAAGGATTGGGTCTAAACAGCTCTTAAAGGCAACATGAGTGACACAGACATGCTTAAATAGGTGATTGACTCTTTCTGATACCACCGATCCAGAAAAGGCAACAAAACCATACATGCTCGTCCAAATCTATGAACGAGACACATGTGATTGCTCATATCCTTAACTCGAGCAGGCTAAAGGTCAGAATCATTATGAAGGGTAGAACAAGACATGGGATACACATTAACTAGTGAAAAATAAACACAAAAAATAGTCTAAATAATCTAAGGTTGTCATAACCGGCTATTGTTTATCCATTAGTCCAAGTTTCCAAGTGCGGAAATTTGATCAAAAATAATAATGGGCTAGTATTGGATGTACTGATGAAGTCCTGATTTGAAATGATATATGACTTGAAAAATTCCTTGCTATATATATATATATATATATAAATAAGAAGAATTCCCAAAATATCAATTAATTGGAAAGAGTATAGTATTCCGAAGGTAAAATATCCAAAAACCTTACTCAGGTCGTTTCCGACGAGGCCAGATGTCGGTGAATTGAGGGAAAGAATAGGATTAAGTTCGTTGATCGCGTGTGGTTTGTGAATTGATATTGAGCAAAGATGTGGTTTGTTTTGGGGTGGATATTCTTTTCTCTACTCTAATAATATGCTACATCCCTCAAAAAACGTTAACGTGAACATTGAAAGCTATTATAACGATAGATCGAAACCTAAATATTTAAAATTTAGATTAAAAAAAATATTTAATGCGATGGAGATGGGGTTTTATCGGGTCCGTTTTGCTAGCTTACCTGATCGGCTATTGCGGTTACCACGGTCTATTTGTAAATTTATTTTTTAAAAGTCCCCCCTCTAAATGATAAAATAAGAAAAATTTAAAAAAATAAAAAAAAAAAAACAAAAAAAAAAAAAACATCAAATTCATATTTTTTTGATTTTGATTTTATTTATTATAATTTATAACTGATTTAATCTAAAAAAAATAAAATCTTTAATCTTAAAAATACTATAAACTTAATGGGAAAAAATTCTAAAAAAATTAATTGGAAAGTACTTTGGGCAATGCTTAATTAGGAAGGAAAAAGAAAAATTAAATGTTGTGAAAACAACTTAAATTTAAATAAGTAAGGGGAAGGGTAGGGCATTAAGCTAAATCTAAGCTGTTATAAGCAAAAAAAGCTAAAAAAGGTTTTTAAAAGAAAAGTTCTATTGAATGTAATAAACGAAAAAGACCCCCTAGCGGTAGATGGTCCCCTGTTTTGATGTGTGCGTGGTGTTTTCTTTTGTGTTGATGGTTGTTGGGATATGTAAAGGGGGAGGTCACAGGTTCGACCCCTGTCACCCCTCTTTTTTACACATCATTTTTTTCCTTTTTTTTAAAAAAAAATGCTTATAAAATAAGCAAAAGTAACAAACTTTAAAAAGAAACTTTTTTTCAAAATCTTTTAAAAATAGAGTACATGATATGCATTAAAAGAAAATGACAAGTTTAACTTTTTGTTTAACTAAGTAACAAATGGTAACTGTTTTGCTTTTTTAGAACTATTACGAACACCAAAGGTAAAAGGCAAATAAGCAAAGCAAATACTTTCATATATTTATAATTATAATTTTCTACATTTTAATAATAAACTACAACCCTTTTATTAAACTACAACCTAATAAGCTCTCAATGATAAACAAAAAAATAGCAAAGATAATAAGCTGAAAGGGACTTATAAAGCAAAAAAATTAGACAGAATTGCATAGGGGGACAACAGTTTAAAAAGGCTAACAAGCTACTTTTAAGCTAAATTTTAAAAGCCTTAAGCTATCCTTATGGCTTAATGACTATATTGCAAAGTTCAAGACTTATCCTATAGCTACAAAGAATCAACAAAGAAAAAAAAAGTAGTTCTTTTGAAAACACTATTATAAGCCATGAAAAAACCAAATGAAAAAGCTGTTTTAAGCAGATTGCACACTTTATAGTTCTCTTTAAAAAAGATAAATGAGCTTTTTGTATAAACCTAAAATAAAGCTATCTAATAAAGTTCCAAAAACAAATTAAGCTCCCAAACAAGCACTTCAACATTCACTCTCTCAAATAGCAGAAAAAAAAAAAATCTCTATAAACTATCTATGCAAGAATATTACAAGAACTAAAACCTATTTATCTATCAATTTTGCAATTGAAATAGAAATGACTTTTACTACTTGAATGATACTTGACAGAATTTTGAATAAAACCACACATTGGCAAATGCACTTAACCAAATTTGTTAATACTGAATTTAGACACCATAAACAACACAAAAACAACACTTAAAAGCTGTTTTCAAAATCCTTATCGAATAAGCTATTCTAATCTGTTTTAAAACCACAGATTTAAGCAACTTATAGAAAAAACCTTAAAACTCACTTTCAAACTTTAAAACTTTTAAAAACAGATTAATATGACTTAAAAAAGGCTTGTTAAAGTTAGCTTAGTGACCCAAACAGTTTTACAACACTTTTTTACCCACTTTGCCTCTTAACCCGAACACCCCTTTTAGTTATCAAATAAGTTGATTAAAAACAGATAACAAGTAATCAATATTAACCAACATTAAGCAATAAGAACACAGGATTAAGCACTTACAATAAGCAAAATAAAATAGCACTTTTAAGAGCTAAACTAACAGTTTTAAATGAAAACATAAGCAAATGATATATAATCAACAAATAAGCATAATTATTGAGCAATAAACATTAGTAATAAGCATAAATAAGCAATAATAAACAGTACATAAGCAGTAAAATAAGCAATAAGCGGGTTTTAAAAAGGGCTATAAATGAAATAGGACGTGATTACAAAGCCCTTTTGCTCTCAAACATGGGCAAATATGCTCTTAAGAGCCTTGTCTATAAGCCTCTAGCTTGTTTAAACAAGCTAGGTGTAAACACCTTACACATCATCTCCAAATCTGGGCCTTGTCATCCAAATAGCTTAATATGATGTGAATTTTTGAAGTAAATTTACTTCAAAATAATAATCAAGTACATGGACAAGCTTATATTGCTTAAGTAAACAGCTTAAGTAAAGATAAAAAGAGCTTATGTGAGCTTTCAACAAACGTTTTTAAAACATAACTTGCATTAACTTAAAAACATAATTTTACATAAAATATCTTAAATTTCATTAAACTTAAAAACAGTACAAGACTTTAAAAGTACAATAAGCTAAACTTAATATAAGCTGAAAAGATAAAAACTAGATGCCTCAAAGGCTTACAAGAGTCCTATTTATAGAGAAATCAAAGTCTTGGGTCTTGGCCTTGTGCTAGTTCTGTGAGTGAGATAAGAGGTGTGTTTCCTGTGTGAGTCGTGACTGAATCATCATCATTTAAAGCCATCCACTTATCTTGTTCTCTAAGTCTTTGATCTTAAAAGCCCTTGATTTTGGTCCTTTGTCTCATCAACAAATTCAAAGAATTAGGGGATTTGCTAACGGTGGATTTGTTGGTTTGCTGAGCTGGGGTTGTAGTTGTTTTGAGAGTGATGCGGTTTGGTCTATTGCGGTAGCAGGGGTAGAGGGATTAGAGTGACATATGACAGTTGTTGTCGGGTAAAGTTTGATTTGGGGCTAAGGGTACGGGGTTAAGAGTGTTATGGGGGATAAGGACTGACCACGGTTAGTCCTTAAGGATAACGGTGTAGAAACTTTAGGGACATGTGTAAAGGGGGGTAATATGGTATATGGTTTGCGGCTTTTTGGTTTGGTTTTAGGCTAGGTTTTAGTGGTTTAAGGGTTTTGGATTAAACTTATTAGTTTTATAGCAATGAAGCTTTAATTGGGCTGACACCGACCTATTAAATGGGTGGGGTTGGTCCATTTTTTTAAGATTCTTCGTTTTTGGTCTTTATCTTTGACTTGTTTGACTTTTTGACTTTTGACTGTTGACTTTTCACTTTGACTTTGACTTTTTCGCTATTTCTAATCCTCGTGCTCGGTCTTTGGCTTCGTTTTGTCCTTTAGTGGAATATCCGATTCCTGTCACAGATATTCTAAGAAAACAAACATTATTATTTGGCAGTTTTTGTTCGTTTTGGTCATATTTAAGCTAGTTTTTATCGATAAAATGTATTTGTGTAATTAAGCACATACCAAAATCCCCCATACTAAACTATTGTCGTGTCCTCACGCAATGCCATAAGTAAACACTTTAAAAAAACCCAAGAAACTCTCAATCATCCTTGATATTTACCTCAAATAGTTAGTAAGTGTTCATCAAGGGGAATTAAAGAATCAATAGCCTTGAAAAGCCCCGTTTTGACCATTTTAAAATAATTACACTAATTACCACATATATTTTTGTATTTTTCTTTTTTCTCATTTTTTGTACTTTTCTTTTTAAGCAACTAACTAACATGTTTGGACTTTCGTTATTTTTATAACTTTTAGGGTCACAGAACAAGAAGCACTTTAATCCTAAAATGGCAAAAAAAAACATAAATTCATCGTCCCCGATTTTTCACTTGTCCCAAACCAAGCTCAAAAACAAAATCACCGTCAAATATAAGTTAAGATGCTAACACTACTCATATTTACAATTTGTAAACTTTTCACTCCCGACAATTATTATATCTTAGGTGAATGTGCTTGTTTCGAATTTCAACCATGGATCAACGTTGTGCAAAATTTCTATGCTTCACGTTCCACCCAAAAGTAATGAGTTTGAAAGCGAGATCATCCCATGTAGTGAATTTCATCTCGGCACATCCCAACCTTGCGGCTAAGTGACCAGTCTTTTGACACCCTGCAGAGACTAGTATCGAGACTCACGGACCTTCGGTTTCAAAACCCTTGGATTTCCCGTTTTATACATAATTTATTTATAACTTAAAACAAAATAGTCTTAGTTCAAAGCTTATATAAATTAAGAAAACAGAGATTTTCTTTTTTATATTTATTAAATCACACTTAACATTAATATAATTATACTTATACCTTTTAAACGAAGGAAATCCTCGACCTTTTTGAAGGCTGCAACATCGGTTGTGAGCCGGCAAGATGCAGCAAACTTTTATCAGTCTCGGATTATTATTCTTACTATGGGCCTTATTTAGAAGGCTGCAACATCGGTTGTGAGCCGGCAAGATGCAGCAAACTTTTATCAGCCCACAGTTTTTATTATTATTGTTGTTACTCATTTTTTTATTTTTTTTTCACGATATATAGAGAAAATTTCTTTTTAGAAAATTTAAGTATAAATTTGAACTAAGACTAAATAAATTTTGAATTCAAAAATTGTTGATTTAAGTTTAATTTTCGAAAAGAGCACGTATTATTAGTCAGGTTAGGAGCTTATGGGAGAAAAAGCCACAAATTACACTTATGAGCTCTTAAGATTTCCAACTAATCCTTGTTTAGCATCCAACTCATATTCAACTCTATCATTTCTCGTTCTTCGCAAATTTAAAATCTTTAATAAAAAGATCCGCGAATGCTTAGTCTAAAAGTTAAGGGCCAAGCTAGAGCTCAACACGCTCGATCGAGTCAAAATTTATTCTTATTCTACCAGCCAGAAGTCACATTGATAAAACCCTTATTTTATTTGTTGAAAATTTTAAATTTTTAAATATTTTTGGTATTTTGGTGGTAAAAACGAGATTACGTGAAAACAACGACTGCTATGCACAATCAAAATCGATTAGATCCCCCTTACTAGAATTGAACATTGCCTCAATGTTTTAAGAAGGGACTCTAGTAAATCTAAAGCCTCGTTTATTAATGTGCTCATAGTAAAGTTAGTCGATAGATTGGGATATTGGATTCCCAATAATCATTCTAAGGATGAAGCGCTGAGGTGAACGAAGGACAAAATAAACACGAGCACGATGAGGCTTTATAAACGAGAAATCCTGGTCATAAACAAAAAACCACAAACACGAGAAAGGAAGAGCGAGCCTCTCACATCACACTTATTCTTTCACTACTATTATTTTATTTGGATCTAAGCCATGGATTGGCCACCCACGAAGTGCTTGTTTATTAGTGAGTCACTAAGCTTGAGTCGTCCCGGAATTCATTGGTCCATGGGGAAAGTTTGGAGATCCGGGACAACCATTGGTGGTATGTCCCCTCCAAAGTAGTGTTTAAGTCGATGACCATTCACCTTGAAGTTTGGCCTGTCGGTTTGAGATAACTCGACGGTGCCATAAGGAAATACTTGCGTAACGGTGAATGGTCCAAGCTTGCCCGAGAAAATCTTTAATCAAGAATTAAAGAGGAGGACTCGATCACCAACGTTGAAAACGCGGTTCTTGATCTTGGAGTCATGGATCCTCTTTGTTTTCTCTTTGTAGATCAAAGAGTTTTCATAGGCCTGATCACGAAGTTTATTTAATTCATTCATTTGAACTTTTTGGTGATCACCCGCGATAACAAGGTCATAATTGCAATGCTTTAAGGCCCAATAGGCCTTATGCTCGATCTTGATGGGTAGATGACAAGCCTTTCCATACACCAACTTGTAAGGAGTGCACCCGATGGGTGTCGTCCCTTCAATACGGTACGGAAGGCCCACAGGCGATTTCTCCAACTTATCAGACACGAAGCCACGATGTTCGCCTATGGTCCTTTTTCAAGAATGCGTTTCAAACCATGATTTGACACCTCAACTTGCCCACTTGTTTATGGGTGATACGCGGTGGAGAGACGATGAGTAACTTCGTATTTAAGCATGACCT
Source organism: Tanacetum coccineum (assembly GCA_026074375.1). Classification (NCBI taxonomy): domain Eukaryota; kingdom Viridiplantae; phylum Streptophyta; class Magnoliopsida; order Asterales; family Asteraceae; genus Tanacetum; species Tanacetum coccineum. The sequence goes on from BQNB010055032.1 coordinate 37,872, forward strand.
TTGCAAATTGGTCATTGCAAAAATGGGTACCGTGATCACTAATGATAGCACGAGGGGTCCCAAATCGGGCGAAGAGAGATTTTAAAAATTTGCAAACAACTCGGGCATCATTGGTGGGGATCGTTTTTTCTTTAACCCATTTTGAAAAATAATCGACGGCCACGAGTATATACTTGTTCCCTCGTGAAGACGGGAACAGTCCCATAAAATTGATGCCCCAAACGTCAAAGATCTCACAAAATTGGATGGTATTTTGTGGCATTTCATCCCTTTGTGAGATTTTTCCTTGACGTTGACAAGCGTCACACCGTGTGACCAAGTCATGGGCATCTCGGTAAATAGTCGGCCAATAAAATCCAGCATCAAAGACTTTCTTAGAGGTGTAGTTGGCACCATGATGTCCCCCGATGGGTCCATTATGGCAAGCCATGAGGATATCATGGCCTTCTTGGCCAAAAACACACCGCTGAATCACTTGATCCGCACACACTTTAAACCAGTAGGGGTCGTCCCAAAAATAATGCTTAACGTCTTTGAAAAATTTCTTCTTTTGTTGGGACGACATCCCTTTCACAACAAAATTCCCCGCATTGTAATTTGCAAAGTCGGCAAACCATGGGGTACTATCATCACCACGAAAAGTCACCATACCAAGTGTCTCGAGAGGAAATGTTTCTTGTAATTTCCTTTTTCTCGAGCTCACTTTGGTAGGGGTTCTCTAACTTAGACAAGTGGTCGGCCGCTAGATTCTCCGCTCCTTTTTTATCACGGATAAAGACATCAAAAATCTTGGAGTGGGAGAATCCAATGAAGCAATCTTGGTTTAGCATCTTGTTTAGCGAGAAGATACTTAAGAGCCGAGTGGTTTGTATACACTATTGTTTTCGACAAGAAAAGATATGGCCGGAATTTCTCGAAAGCATACACTACGGTAAAAAGCTCTTTTTCTGTATTAGTATAATGAACTTGAGCGTCAGTCAGATTCTTGCTTGCATAGTGTATCGGTTGAAAATGTTTGGTCTTACGTTGCCCCAAGACTGCACCTACCGCAAAATCACTAGCATTACACATGATCTCAAACGGTAGGTCCCAATCGGGGGTAACTAAAATTGGTGCTTCAGTCAATTTCTTTCTAAGGGCATTAAATGCCTCTACACATTCCTTGGAAAAGACAAATGAGGTTTCTTTCTCTAGAAGGTTGGTCATTGGTCGGGAGATTTTGAAGAAGCCTTGAATAAACCTACGGTAAAATCTGGCATGTCCTAAAAAACTTCTAACTCCTTTGACGGTTGTGGGATGAGGTAATTTTGCTATTACATCAACTTTGACTCTATCGATTGTCACACCCCGCCAAGGCGGAAACGCGAGGCGTAAACAAGAATGGATATCATCACAACATACGGTGTCTCTATAGAGA
>BQNB010055033.1:3241-38001 GCA_026074375.1 Tanacetum coccineum
AAAAACAATTTCCAACTAAAAATGTTTTAAAAAACAGCTTAAACTTGCTAAAAAACTTAAGCTACAATTAACCAAAGTACCCCAACCCATGCAAAAACCTGTTTTGACCCGTTTTAAGGTTATCCCAAACACCCCTTTATCTCAAAAACTGTCAAGCCAAAATAGGTTTAAAATACATTTTTAAACTAAAACTTTAAAAACCTTTTATCTACTCCTACTTATTTTGACCTATTTAAACTATTTTAAAACTAAAAACCCTAGCTTATTAAGAAAAATAAGCTAGTTTCTCAGCTAGCTTATTACACTAAATATGACAGAATTGAGAGATAAGCTAATATAACACAAGATTATGCAATAAAAACTTAAAACAGCTAAATAACAAGCCTAAACTAATGTGTTTGCAAAGATTAAAGGCAAATAAGCTAATGACTTAAGCTAGAAATTAAGCTAAATGAACATAGAGAATTGAAACCTTGGATTTTTGTTGTCTCAGAACCAAGGCCACTCTTTCTGAGTGAGTGGCCTAAAAACCCTGTCCTAATGGCTCCTTAGCCTCTAAACCCTGAGCAATAAGCTCAATAAGCTTATATTAGCTTATTTCTCCAAAATGCTTCAAAAATGAACTCAATTGGACTTTTATGAACTGAATTCAAATGAAAACAGAATTTAAGACCTTATAACAAGTTTTAAACTGAATTAGAGCTTATTGACAAGAATAAGCTCAAAAGAGCTTATTGAATAAAAATAGCTTAATATTTCATTAAAACAGAGAATTACAAATGCATAAGAGACATTAACTTAAAAACACTTTAAAATACTTTTAAAACTACACTAAAACGACATAAAAACTAACTTAAAAACTGAATTTTGCCACAATGGCTTACAAGGCTTTTATAGCAAAAAAATACAACTAGGTCTTCTTTTCTTCTCTCTTGCTGTTGTGCTTGTTTGTAGACACACAAACAGGGATGTGTTTGTTTTGTGAGTGGTTTAAACCTCTAATCTTGGCCCTTCAATCTTCAAAATTCAATCTTGGTCGTCGAATTAAGCCTTGGGGGGTGTGGGATTGCCAACTTGGCACATTTGTAGCTGGGAAAGGTGGTGGAGGAGGGGGAAAATGAATATCCATGGTGGGGGTGAAGGTTTACAGGGTAAAACGGGTTATGTTAACCCGTGATTGTTTTTGAGGGAAAAAGAATGGGCGGGAAAAGATGTTAGGGGTTATAACAGAGAATGTTTTGTGGAGTTGGCACAAATGGTCCCTCTAGGTTATGTGTCTTGTTGCACCCATCGTCCTTGTTGTTTAAAACTTTTGAGGACTTGGCAGTTTTAGCCCTTGTGGTGTAACTTTGCTTAAATGGCATTTTGGCCCTTCTCTTCTTTTTTTCCTTTTCTTGTTAGAAATACAAGTTTAGGGATTTACAATTTCAGTCCCTAAACTTATATTTCTTTGTCTTTTGGCCTCGGGGTTGACTTGGGTTGACTTTGACTTGATTGACTTTTCGGCTTTGATTTGGCTTTGTCTTTCACAGTCTTTTCCATTCCGAGTCCGGTTTTGTCGTTTTGGCTTTGTTTTTCGTCCTTTTCTTAGTTATCCGTTCCTGCACAATACAATTAGCAAAACAAGCATATATTTGGCATTTTAAGTCCGTTTTTGGTTATTTTAGCTCGTTTTTAAAGGTAAAAGGTATGTGTAATTAAGCACATACCAAAATCCCCCATACTAAGGTATTTCCGTGTCCTCCACCAATGTATGAAGTACACAATTACGAAAACTAAGAATCTCATCTCTCCCTCAACTAATAACTTGAAAAGTAGCACAGTGTTGTCAAGGGAAACTAAAGAATCTAAATCTTCTCAAGTCTCCGTTTTTCACAACCATTTTTTATTTGTACACTACTATCCCTAATATTTTTTTGATTTCCTTTTTCTTATCTTTTGTTGATTACCTGTTTGAACATTTATATTCCTTTAATTATATCAACATTGGGGATCATAGAATGAGAAACGCCCATAGAATAATCTACGGATGTCCTGACGGATAAATTCATCGTCCCCGATTTTTCACTAGTTCCAAACCAAGCAATTAAACAAGATCATTTGTCAATATAAGTCTAAATGCTAAGCACTCATACTTATGACTTGTGAACTTTTAACTCCCAACATGGATGGTAGATTTAAAAATGATGTTGCTCATTTCAACTCAACCATAGGAATCAAACATATATCCATAGTCATAGATCAAGTGGTTCATGACTCAAAGCAACAACTTATTAGGACCTTGTAACTTGATTTTAAAGAACGAGATTTTAACTGTAGAACTTTTTGCATATTTTTATCATTATACTCATAAGTTCCTAAAGCTAGGAATGCGTTGCTTAGTTTGAACACCTACCTAGGCCTCGCTCCCTAGTAGGATATCACAACCAACGACCGATGTTCTTAGTTTGAAAACCCACCCCGTTGCTAGCGTAGTGGGAAATCACAACAACACCTTCTTCCTAATATGGCTAAGGATAAGTGTCTTAGTTTGAGACTTCACCTAGACTAGCGCTTCCTCGTTGAGATATCACACACACCAAATCCTAGAGTAAAAGATTGTCTTAGTTTGAACCCCCGACCTGTCGTGGTTAGCTGAGTGGGATAATCACACACATCTTTTACTTTGCTTCCATATAATCAATGTATGCTTCATAGGCAAATTTCAATATCATTTGGCATTTTTTTGCATTCATAAATCTTCATTCATGCTTCTTTGGCTATATTAAACTTTCGAATATTAAGAACAGAAAAATCTTGCAAATCTTTAAAGAATCAAGTTACAAATTAGAAGCTCTTTCTAAAACACTGAATTTACTTAGTTGAACTGAATTGAGCACGTATGATTAGGAAGATTAAGAGCTAATGGGAGAAAAAGCCACAAGTTACTCATAAAAGTTTAGAAGTGATCTTACTCGGCACATAAAACTAATATTTAACTCTAATCACTTCTTGTTCTTTCACCTTATTAAAATTCAAGCAAATCGAATTCGTGAAAGCGTTAGCCTACCAAGCGGTATAGTTGAGGAAACTAGCGTAGGGCTTCAAACCCCCGATCGAGTCAAAAATTATTCTCATTCTACCACATTAGAAAAGTCCAAAACTTGTGACAAAGCACTTATTTTATTTTGAAAATTTTAAATTTTTTTTTTTTTTGGTATTTTATTGCAAAAATTTGTGTTAAAAACGGTACGTGATAACAACGTGTATTTGACCACACCAGGCCAAACCCCACCCTACACGAGCGTAGCGCCCTCAACTCACCCTCCCAAACAAACACCCACATTCCTGGAATATGCAAGGTGGATCTAACCGGAATGTGTATCGATTACCGGGAGGTTGAATAACAGAACAACACAGTGAAACATCGATATCCCATAAAAAGGATCTATGACTTATTTACCCTCAGCGGAGGGGGGTGCATGGAAAGCCAGCCATCTGACTCGAAAATTGACTTAAGACCACAGGTTATCATCAGTTAAGGGGTTATAGATAGAAGATATATCCCAAGACCTGCTTTCAGAACACCGACACGGATTTACTGAAGGAGTTTCCGAGTTAATGCATTGGGTTAATACTAACCCGCACTGCGGTGTTCATAGGATCTCATAGAACCTTTGTGTGTGCAATCCATACTGTAGGATAAGTTTTGTGGGGTGATTGATTATTTCATCAACGGCCATTCCTCCATATACTCAAGTATCTTATGATCCGGAAAACTTGCATTAACCCTTGATTGAAATTAGCCAGCCCTGTCTTGAGAAATGTACGCTTTAATATTGTCATTATAAACAATGCCATCGTGGTGCTGTACAACTTTGATAAGAATGAGCACCACCACGCAAGTCACACAACTATTCTCAATCCGCTTTTTCTCTCACGACTGACGGAGTTTTGGTGAAGCGGGAGGCTTAGGATTATTTTGCTTATCAAGGAAGCAAAGCTTTGACCACTATCTTTGAGTTCGAAGTACATCGTGAAGATTAAGCCTTTTATGCCGTATCTTGATACTCAACTTAAGATCAACAACTGTGTTTGCTTCTCGTCTAATGAACGAACTTTGTGTGACCTTGCACTTTGAATAACTTTATGCATTCTCGAGGCAATCTTTAATCCAGAAAGTACCACCACGCAGGCTGGAGTTCAATGACACTTTGATCAACTGATATTTTAGGGAAATTATAGAATGTATCGAGTTGAATTGCAATTACAGAAAACCCATAGAAGCGGGGCAACCCCTAAATGGAATATCATTGAATCGGTCCCAATCTCGTAAAACGTTTCATCAAATTTTTGTGTGAAATCTATGTGCTATTTCATTTCAAAGAATTGTTGTTTTTAGAGTGTAGTGAAAGAGATTTTAAATGACATTTTCGAAAACAGAGGATCATAACCCATTTAAGAATCGATCGAGGGGTGCTCTTTTTCAAGCCAATATCCGGGCTGCTCCCACAATGGAAAATGGGAAAACGCAAAGCTAAACCGTCGTACTCGGACGATTCGGGTACTTCATACGGTACGAAAGTGATCTTTGTTGAATATCGGATGTGAGCATGTGGGTTCTTCTTTATCGTGTCCCAAAAAATTGCGCTTGTTTTGATAGACAAGATTTAAGTAGAGCCATGCATGAACTCAAATTGTTCGCATTAATTTCGTGAACATACGATCGCACCCGTAACCTCTCGTTGGTCTTCGAGTAATTGTGCCATATAACTATTATCAGCCAATCGTAACAGGTAGGATTGAAAAGTTTAGTGTTTTTATTTGCTTTCCTCAAGACTTGGATGTTTCAATCAACATCGAAGTTTGTCGGCACTTGGTTTGTTGTCTGACGTTTTTACGGTCTTGATGAACGAGTGCTGCATGCACAAAATAAAAATATAAAAAGAATAATCGTAACACTAATTATCTTTTGTTTTTGGCTTTTTCAATGATTTATTCACAATGAGATTATAACGGACAATGATATTAATACAACTTCAACCGAAGATAAACTACTTACTTCTACACGGTAGACTCTCAAAAAGATGAAACGCACATGTGAGCGGGAGGAGTAGAAGGAATAGCACGAAGCTTATTTCACCTTTCGGGATCGTAGTTTACCCTCGGAACAACCTCCTTTCATACCACTTTATAAATATAGCTTCTCTTTAACTTTTCAAGGTGAGCCGTAAAGTCTAAAGACAACAAAATGACAAGTTTTCTGAATCTTTTGTTCGAGTTGGGAACCAACAATTTCCACCGTAAGTTTCAATCATGATAATACACGACAATTGAGAATAATATATTTTGGTATTTTACCATTTTTTAATATGAATTTTTATTTCTTTGTTAAGACAATGTTTTTATATAAATTTTTATATGAATAATTATACTAATAAAAGAAAATAAAAAATATTATTTTTTGTACTTTTTATATTATTTTTGGTAGAAAATCTTCACAAAGATTCAAACACAAATTGCCAAACGTAACGAAAAACGATTTCCCACATGCAGGTTAAACAAACAATCCTCGTCCGGGCAACGCTCCCAAAATTGTACTTCCTGTCCTGAAACTTACCCCCTTAAAATATAGCAAATAAAATAGATAAATCTATTAAATATATAACAAGTGGTGAAATCCCCTCGAGATCAATAAACCGTAATCAGTATAGAGAGTCTCCGGGTCGTTATGTGCCAACTGATGTCTTGCATGTGAAAATCGAATACGTGAATGATTATTGATGATTTAATGACAAACGAGATTTGATAATGTATAGGCGACTTAAAACCTAATAGGCAACACATGCACTTCAAAAATATAGCAAGGAAAATTAGCTAGAACAAGCATAAAAGCAGAAAAAGTACAGAACAGATTAAAACTGTTTTTAAACTAAGACACAAATAGGCTCAAATAAACTTAAGACAAAACAAAATAAGCTAGACTATCTCTAAATAATCAAATTCAGTAAGCAATTAAGCTAAGCAAATCAGGAGAAACTCAGCAGTACTAACAACAGTACTAACAGTATTAACTATCAGTACTAACTTGGTAGATAGTACATCTAGCTTAAGTTTAGTACTATGTCTACTTTAACAAAACACAATTAGAAACAAGAAATAAGCAAATAAGCTAAAACAGATATTTAACTATCCCTAATAAGCACTCAGGCATAAGAATAAGCAACTACAATAAACTAGAATGACAAATAAGCTAAAAAGCTACAAACTGATAAACTCTTAAAATTACTATGAAAAGGCAAATAAGCTAAAGTAAGTTCTCTACAATCTAAATACAAGCAGGCGTACAATGAACGACTTAATCATACTCTAAAAAACTAAGCAATCTTCTAAACAACGACAGAAATAAAAGCTATCCAGCAAGGATGAACCCAACATACTAAACAGTTATTAACTAACGAACTAACAGTGGAGTTAGTACACTGCTGCACTATGAGATAGTTACTTGGCTGGACCGATTTTTGTGAAATTCCCAGGAAAATAAACCATCATGACTAACATGGAGGTTATACAACGCTTGTAACTAAACCCCTTATATCCCTATAAAAGTTCCAAAAATCATTTTTCTTTTTCATACTGATTAAAAACAGGATTATCAATAACAAAATACAGACACTTAAAATCATGTATTTAATTAAGAATAAAGCACTTAAAATAAGCTAAATTTTTCTAACAGTGTTAACTCAAAACTAACAGTTTTATTAAATGAACTAACAGTACTAACTAAGAAAGTTGCGCACAAATCACTCTTTAAACCAAACAACTAAGTAAGATTAAAGCACTAAACATTCTGAAAAAGCACAAATAATTAAACATAAGTAACAAATAGGCACTAATAAGACATTCAATAGTAAATACGAAAAACCATAAAAAGATAGACTTACAACACCCTTGCTCACAACAGTATGGCTAAACCAAGAATCACAAGCTCTAGCTTGTATAAAAAACAAGCCAGTAGGTGTTCCGACTAAGCCCATCCATAACTGGCGTATCATCCATAAAAATAAGCTTTGTGTATTTGAGAGTGATTTTAGACGAATTTCTCTATCTTAAATAACTTCCTTAGGTGCACTTAGTTAAAACTTGCTTGTAAACAAGCTGTAATATGGACGGAGCTTATGAACACAAAACAACACAATTAAGAAACTTAAAAGGGAATTGTGAATTGTAAATTGACTTAAAACCATACAAATTAGCATTAAAACTTGAAAGTTTACAAAGCTGAAAGTAAAAGCTGGTAAATGAGTCTTTATATAAACAAGAACTAAAAATCAAAGTAGGGGTTGGGATGTAGCAGGCAAGGCGGCTAAGTATATAAAAATAAAAAAACGAACTAGTTTGCCTCAAAGGCCTTACGAAAAGGCTCTATTTAAAGCCGATGTCTTCTTCTCCTCCGACTTCAATCCTCCTCTTTCTCTCTTGTATTTCTTTGTAAGACAAAAAACCAAGATGGTAGTTGTATGTAGATTGATTCTAAAACAATCTCAGCCTTCAATTTCTTTTGTGCTATCTTTGTGAGTCAAACATAGCCATCAAAAATACTTGGGAATATGATGTAATTGCCAAACGTGGCGCACTTATACAGCTGGGGGAAGGGTAAGTTTGAGTGGTTGAAATGATTTATCTAGGGGTTAGTGTTTGCAGGGAGAAGTATGGCGGAATACAACCCTACTCGGTACCTGGGTTTTGATGGGTGGGAAATTTTGGTTTTGGTGTAGTTGCAATTTTGGCCCCACATCACTTATAACAAACTATTCGCTACGGTTTGCACGATTTCAATCAACCCTAGTCTTTTAAACTCTTGTAAATACATACTTTTATGTTTTGGCTAATTTGAGCTCTCCTTAATGTGAATTTTCTCTTCATGTTTGCTGACTACTATTGACTTTTGACTGAGACTTTGGCTTCGTATTGAACTTTGTCTTTTCCTTCCCGTTCTTGGTTTTGGATCCGTATTTGGCTTTCTTTTTGAATAACTTCGTGATCCTGCACAAAATCAAATGCAAAATCATAACAAATACAATGTATCTTTGGTACGTTTTTAGTCTTTTAAGTCCATTTTTAATGGAAAATAGTATGTGTAATTAAGCACATACCAAAGATTGGTCCAAAAAAAGATCCTCCACCCAATCAGGTGTCAAGAGCGAGCTTCTGAAGAAAATAAAAGACTTTGATGACGCCATTGCTAGAAGGACTGATAACTTCGTGCTTGACTCTCAACGAGTCACTTGGCTTACAGATCTTCGCAACATTGAGTCAAAAGAAAGCTTAGATTATTCTCAGAAAGCGAAGATCAAATGGGGTATTGAGGCGGATGAAAACTCCAAATTCTTTCATGCTTCTGTCAATCAAAAACGCAGATACCTTTCCATACATGGGATCAAACATGAAGGACAATGGCTTTCTGACCCTCTCAAGATCAAGGATGTTTTTCATTCTTTTTTTAAATCCAAATTTCAGAAAGTGGATGTAGCAAGAATTGTTAGCCGTAGTCCTTATTACAGATCTCTTAGCGCTACTCAAAATTATTTTTTGATTTCCTCTATTTGCGAAACAGAGATTCGTGATGCGGTTTGGGACTGTGGTTCGGATAAGTCCCCGGGCCCGGATGGATACACTTTTGCTTTTTATAAAAAGTTTTGGGACACGATCAAGAAAGATGTTGTTGGCTTTGTTCAGGACTTCTTTACCTCAGGCTCTCTCCCTCGTGGATGTAACGCATCATTTATCGCTCTTATCCCTAAGGTTCCTAACCCTATGGTGATTAGCGATTTCCGCCCTATTAGCCTTATTGGAGCCCAGTATAAAATCATTACGAAGGTTTTGGCTAATCGGTTAGCCAAGGTTATTGATTCGGTTATTGGTCATGAGCAATCGGCCTTCATAAAGAACCGACAAATTCTTGATGGCCCTCTTATGGTTAGTGAAGCGATTCAATGGTGCAAACGCAAGAATTCCAAGCTTTTGATCTTTAAAATAGACTTTGAGAAAGCGTTTGATTCCATCTCTTGGGATTTTTTATTCCAAGTCATGCACTTTATGGGTTTTAATGATACTTGGATTAAATGGATTTCGGGTTGCTTGTCTACTGCTACTTCCTCGATCTTGATCAACGGAAGCCCCACTCGAGAATTCAACATCAGCCGTGGTCTTCGACAAGGGGATCCCCTTTCTCCTTTTCTCTTCATTATTGCTATGGAAGGGCTCCATGTCGCCCTTGAAGATGCTATTGCGGCTGGTTTATATAGATGTCTAAAGGTTAATACTTTAAACCTCTCGCATCTTTTCTTTGCTGACGACGTTTTGTTTATTGGAGAATGGTCTCGTGATAACATTAAATGCTTGGTTTCTATTCTTGAATGCTTTCATCGGGTTTCTGGCCTCAAAATTAACTACCGCAAGTCAAATTTATTTGGTGTGGGAGTTCCTTCTATTGAAGTCAGCCAAGCCGCTTTGATTACGGGTTGCAATGCTATGCAAACCCCTTTTTCATATTTAGGCCTGCCGATTGACTGTAACATGGCCAATGTCAAGAACTGGGATCCTATTGTAGATAAATTCTCTAAGAGGTTATCTAAATGGAAATCTTCGATGTTATCCATTGGTGGTAGGGCTACTCTCATATCGTCGGTTTTGGGTTCCATTGGTACGTATTACCTTTCCTTATTTCCTATGCCTTCTACTGTAAACAAGAAGCTTGAATCTATGAGGTCTCATTTCTTTTGGGGAAGTGATGAAAATTCTAAAAAGATACCTTGGATCTCCTGGAATTTAGTCCTTGCCTCCAAGGAAAACGGGGGCTTAGGTATTGGTAGCCTTTATTCTTTGAATCAAGCCCTCATGCAGAAATGGCGTTGGCGTTTCTTCAACAACCCTAATTCCTTATGGGTTCGCCTTCTTACTTCTATTCATGGCGACATAGATGATGCTTCCTCTTTTCATAGCCATGCTCGGAATCAAGGTGTTTGGGGCCGTATTGTTGGTACTATTAATTCTTTGCATGATAAAGGTATTATTCCTCACTCTTTTCTCAAAAGACGCATCAACAATGGTGCCTCTACAAGATTCTGGCATGAAACGTGGATTAACAGCACTCCTCTTCGTCAACAATACCCTCGTCTATTCCATCTTGCCTTGAATAAGAACTGTTCGATTCAGGATTGTTGGAACAATGGCTGGAGTTTAGAGTGGTCTCGCTCAATATCAAGTGGTGCTAATGCTTTTAATATTGCTAATCTCTACAACCAGCTTGCTAATTACTCGCTCAATGACTCGGATGATGATTGGACTTGGGACATAGGTATGTCTACCTTCACTGTTAAACACACTCGCGAGTATATTGATCAAAGCTACCTTCCCAATGACGGCATGGAAACAAGATGGAATCGTTTTCTTCCCAAAAAGATTAACATCTTTATATGGAGAAGTCTTCGCGACCGCCTTCCAACGAGATGGAACCTAAGCCGGAAAGGGATCGACATTGATTCTCTCTCTTGTCCGATTTGCGATACAGGGAGGGGGGGTGGGGGGGGGGGGGGTGGCGGTGGGGGGGGGGAAATTAAAAAAAAAAAAAAAAAGAGGGGGGGGTGATTTTAAAGGGGGGGGGGGGGGGGGGGGGGGGGGGGGGGGGGGGGGGTGGGGGGTGGGGGGTGGGGGTGGGGGGGGGGGGGGAATTTATCGAAACCATCCAACATACCTTATGGACTTGCTCCCTTGCTACCACTGTTTGGCATCGCATCTTTTCTTGGCTCCAAATTCCTCCTCCTACGTTGGCTGACCTTCATGATCTCTACTCATGGGTTGATGATCTCCATATTTCGTCCTCTCGAAGAATCATTTTGGATACTATATGCGGTGTCGTCTTATGGTCGTTATGGAATTTCAGAAACGAGACAATTTTTGGCACTACTCCTCCAAAGCGATGCTTGCTAATTGATAAGATCGTTGATTTTTCATATAGTTGGTATTCATCTAGAAATAAATTGTCTCCTGTCACTTGGAACAATTGGATTCAAAACCCTTTAGAGATTTCTTCTTTGTAATTCTTATTCTAGCTCCTTGCTAGTTTTTAATAAAATTTTGCCGTTCTAAAAAAAAAAAAAAAAAAAGTTAGCAAGATATTCATATCAAAACCTATATAGGTTGATTTGAGTTAAATTACCTTCATAAAAATGACATCACCTTGTGGTACCTCTTGAAACATATCTCCTCCAACATGTTCTATACCTGCATTAATAATTAAATATAACGCCAAAGTTTCGGTTATCTTTTATCTACTTATTTATAACGAAATTTTTTCACTCTTATTGAAATGGACACACTAACGTGCCTGGATAGAGTGGTGCATGCAGAGTTACATGAGGCAAATTAAAAGTTAATCCCCTTAATAGTGGGATGTTTGGATACGATCATACTGATAGTGATTCCTAAACCACCTCCTACGTCGACCACACTTTTAAGGTTGTCAAACCTTGGTAGCACTCGAGAATTGTCTTCATTGCGATGGTAGTATGATTTACCATCGCATTGTTAAATACCTCATTGAATCGTGCATCTAATGCGGGATATTCAAATGCGTGTGTTCCATGAACCTTGTTAAAGGGAATACCTCCTTCAACAACCGAATCTTTAAGTTCAAACCTTGATTCGTAGAAAAAGAAAAGAAAAACATAACACCATTAAAAGCAAAACAAGTAAGAACACCACAATAGTTTTATTAAAAGCAAAACAAGTAAGAACATCACAATAGTTTTTACATTTTTCACTTACATATAGATGAATAAAACTAAATCTTAACTTGTTCAAAACTAAACAACAATATAGAAATCTTTAGGAATTAGGATACTAAATTTTTAAATGATAAAGCCTCTATGTTGTCCATGCATTAAAAAAAACGTATTATCTAATATCTATCTTGTAAAAGAAGATGGACCTATTTTATTTTGTTGTCGCACTTTATTTCGTTGTGATTTGGTGATCATACAAATAAAGATTTTGATTCTTTATAGCAATGTTTTAAAACCTGGTTTTTTTATCGACCTAGTTTAGTCGTTGGGTCACCGGTTCAACCGGTTGAACCGTCGGGTCGAACCGATTCTATACATATATATTAAAACTATATTAGTTCGTTTTTTAAAATAGTTTATAACTTTAATTTTATAGTATTACAAGATTTTAACTAACATTAGTCTTCAACACTTCAACTTGTCAATGAAAATTAGAAAAATTGATGTAAAAAAAAGATTTCGTCAGATTTTTTTATAAAAAGTCATGACCCAGTCGGGTTTATCAACCCGGGTCAACAAAAAACCAGCGGTTCAATCCGGTTCTTAAACAAGCAAAAACCCGGTCGAGCCGGTTCACGATTCAACCGGCCGGATCAACCCAGGTTTTAAAACATTGCTTTTTAGTCTAAATTATTGGGTGGTTTTATATTAGTCTTTATTTTAGAATATCAAACATACCTAGCTGTCCAAGTATTCTATATACAAGTTAAATCCAAGTTATTGTACTTATTGGTTTAGATGGATGGTGTTATTTTAGTTTGGATGAGCAAGTGAGCAACTTCTTTTCGTGTTCAAAATTATTTGATATATCTATACTATATATTGAAAAAAAAAGAATTTACTACAATATTTTAGAAATGAGAGCTATTGAATTAACTGTTAGTTGAATAATTTTTTAAATACTTAGTTGTTGAAAGAAGCAATTGAGCAAACTTCTTTTCGTGTTCAAAATTATTTGACATATTGTATCTATATTACATATAAATAGAAAGAATTTAATTAGAGCATCCACTATGGTGTTTTAAGAATATGTCTAAAAACTTATGAAGAGGTCTAAGAATTTTTTTACCATAGTGAGAAACCATTTCATGTCTAGGTGGCATGAAAAGGTCTAAGATTATGAAGATGTCCAAGAATTAATGTACAATGATAGTATTTTGAAGAATTTATAAACCTTAAAATCATTATCTATAATTAAATAGGTTTTTAATTTATAAATTACTAGACATTTAAAAAGTGGGCAAAGTATAAACCTTTTATATAAATCCATCATAATATATGCCTTTAAAACTAAAAAAAATAAGAACTGATTGCATTAACTTAATTATGCCCTTATAATTTTTTCAAAGTTAAAAAAGATTTTTTATTTATTTAATGACAATCCTTATTAATTTTTAATAGTATATTCAGATGTTTGACCATTCCATACGACTCAAAATAAAATGAACACACGTCAACATAACCTGTTTTTTTTTTCAAAACTATACACAAACGCCACTATAAGCGAGTAGTCGGCCTTTTTTTTTTTGAACGACAAAGATGAAAATATATATAAAAAGAGTTCTACTCAAGACGCTATAAATTAAAGTATAATATAGTCAACAAAAATACTTACATAACATCAAAAAATGGAGTAAAATCCCGAGACTTAACTGCGAGGATTCAAAAGAGATGAAAAAACTTTTGGACAACGAAGTGCCGACGGATCGTTTCACTTCGGCAAAAGAAAAAACCCCCATCCCAGAGGCCGAGCCACCGGTTATTTACTATCGGATGAATTTTGATGAAACCCCAAACAGTCCGAGAGAAGATGAAAGAAGAACCATCCTCAAAAGAAGAACCATAAGCGAGTAGTCGTCTAGTTAAAAATACATCGAACACTGTGGTACAAACATTAATCGTACTATATTTGAAGGTATCAAAAAAATTAACGCCAAAATTGAGAATTTAGTGTTTTGTGTGTACAAAGCTTAGAGGGGAGCGAGTGGTGGTGTTATGTCTTCGTGCCAAGTCATGGCGCGAGATTGAGCCATGGCGCACCACTCCGTGGTTCGCGCCAATGCACACCGCGCCGAGTCTAAACAGCCCACGCATCGAAATATAAAGATTTTTTTGAAAAAATAGCCGTTGGGGGGAGCGGATATTTGAAAAAAATACCTCCAAAACCCTATTTTTACCCTTTTAAAAATCCTATAAATACCCAATTTATATTTTATAACTTCACACACAATTTCTATACCAATTCTCTCATCTTTCACTCAAAAAAATGAATCTCAACCCAAATTGGATTTCTGGTATGCTTACCGACCCAACCAACCAAATTCCGGGGTCGTCTTCGAATCCGGGCGATTTCACTCAAGCCTTCATTCACCCAAATGCCTTACTATCCAAATTTCCAACCTCAATATTCTAATCAAGAAGAACAAATGTTTGTTTTCACCATTAAAATGTAAAAATGCAAATGAACAAAACAAACAACAATCGAAACAATTCACACTTCCCAACCACAAACCGGTGTAACAATCTCACACCTAGTTGACTAAACCGAAGAAATGGGGGGTGGGGTAAGAAGATGAACCGACTCCCAACCCCGACGTCGAATCCTAGGACTGCGGTCAGTAAGAAAGTCGGTAGCAAAAAGAAACAAATAAAAAGTGATGTGGAAGTTGAAAGAAACCAAATAAGACGAATTCGATCATGCGTGGACCCAAGCCGAGGATTTGCATTTAGCGGAAAGTTTTCATTCAAATTTCCGAGGATCCAAAAACCGGTGTGATCAAAAGTTGGTGCGAATTTTTAGTACAAAATCCGAGATTGGTACAAACAAGAAGCGTAAACAAAAAAGTCTTCAATAGCGTACAAAAGAACATGTTGACGGGCAAGTGGACTCCAATGAATGTCGCGGTTATGAAGTTTAACCAATTGTATGAGGAAACGCTTGCTCATAGTGGAGAGAACGATGAGAACCATATGACGAGGGTGCTCCAATTGTATGAAACCATCGTCGAGGGTGAGTTTAAGCACCGGAGTGCTTGAAATTGCTAAAAGTCAACGTTCCGGTTCTAACTCGACCGCTAGCTCCGTATCTAACCCGGTCGCTTATTAAGAGTTCATGGCGGAACAATACGACTTAGACCGCAAGGCCAAAATACAAGTGCTCTCGCAAGAGAGCGAAGACCGAATACGGTTGATTCAAGCTCAAAAGATTGCTGAGACATAAATTTCTCACAAATCGGACACAAGCGGTGATGGATCCGTACCTATCGCCGATATCATCAATGCCTAAAAGGAAGAATCACCGAGCCTAATAAATACCACTCAAACAAGTCGATCCGACCGCCGTTAAATTATGTTTTATTTAAATTATGTCTTTTAATTTATGCATTTTAATTTATACCTTTTAATTTAATATTTTTTTAATGTAATGTTTTAATTTTAATGAATTTTATTTTAGTTTAATAAGTTTATTTAAATAATAGTTAATTAAAAAAAATTAAAAAAAAAGTTTGTTCTGGTGCCAAACCAATGCCACTGAATTCTAGTGTCATAGCATTTCTGGTGCCAAACTCTATTTTGCTGACGTGACACCACTTTTTGAGTTTGCACGAGGAAGTTTTTGACATGAAATGAAGGAAAAAAAGGATAAAGAAAAAGGAAGAAAATAGAGAAAGAAAACGACCCGCTCCCCGTTGGCTACTGTAATTCTAAAAAAATAACTCAATTTATAAAAAAAAAGTGAAGAAAAGAATTGTTAGCCTTAAAATATGGTGACAAACACGGAATTACATTAGTTTATTTATAGCGTGACACATAAGGACTAATAATGACAAGCTATGATAGTTATGTGTTACTAGGACTATAAATACTTCCTCCATACTTCCATGGAGGGGTGAAGCTCACTTTGGAAAAAGTGTGTGTGTGTGTTTCTCCTTCTTTTCTCTTAAAAAACACGCACACACTTCCATATCTTATCTTTTTCTCTCTATAATGAATAAATTCCTCTTTCATTTTACCAAGCCTCCGGATCTTGTGTTTTAAGGGTGAATTGTGATAACAATTGATACCATATCATAGGTGGTGAGATTCGTGTTGATAGTTAATCACTGTGATTCGAGTGGTTAATAATCTCAAATAATTCGTGGCTTAGTTTGTTGAAAAAAGGCCACCTGCAAAAAAAAAAAAAATTTGAGCTTATTTAGTTGTTAAACTTGTTCTATTCTTGTTCTACATGTCAAACCAATGATATTGGTACCATTCCATGAGATGCACAAGCTACTAGATCGATTTTAAAGCCAAAAAAGGTATGGTTTTTTTCGTGTTCTAGGCGGCGGTTTGGTCCGATTTTGATGTTCCACAAGAAAATTCGTGTTAGTATATGTTTAATCATCTCCTACCAACTTAGTTTTAAGCATACAAAGCTTATTTGCGTGGTCAAATAGCTTAAATGGTTGAAAATTGCTTATTTCGAGATGAATGTTCATGGTGGCGGGTTGCTTATAATATTAGTTTCTTGGTGGCGGTTTGACAAAAAGAGGGGACAAGATCCGTGTTTTAAGGAAAAAATACATGGCGGTTTGACCAAGTCAAAGGCGGGTTGATTAAAATAATCAAAATATAGCCGGCGAGTTGCCTCACAAGGTGGCGGTTTGCCATTTTTCTTGGCGGCGAGTTGCCGTTCTTCACGGCGGTTTGCTTAGGTGCACGGCGAGTTGATTATTTTAAGAGCAAAAAGAAATGTTACTCTGCCCAAATTCATAATCCAAGGCGGTTTGATAAAAGCTCTAAGTGGCGGTTTGATTATTTGATTGGCGGCGAGTTGCCTAAATAGCCGGCGAGTTAATGATAAAAAAAGGGCGGCGAGTTATTCCGGCGAGTTGCCAAAGGTAGCGGCGTTTGTGCCAAGGTCTGCGGTTTGGCCAAATTTATGGCGGTGTTGTGAAAATCTTGGTGGGCGTTTGGTCACAAAGGGTCGGCGTTTGCTTATCACATGTGCGGCGGTTTGGCTAACTATTGAGGGGGTTTTCATAATTTCATATAACATATTCATAACAATGGACTTTAAACACAAAGTTAAACCATAACAAAACCAGCAACCTAAATACATTATCGGCGCATCAGGTGGGCATGTGTATCGAATTTCTGGGCATGTGACCAAGAAAAAAAATTATGTGGATAATTATAATCAAAACAAGAACAACAAACAAACACCACAATCAACCATAACAACATACCACTCAAACAACAACACTTAATCCCAAAACGATCCTGAAAAGATTCACTTAAACGACAAAATGGCTAGAGATTCGAATTACGATGACAAGTGATTACGAAGTGGATTTGGTATCCCTTATTTGCAATTGAAGTTGGATTTCACAAAGGCGTCTACTTATTTCATCATCGTGACTTTCTTCTATTTTCTATCGATTGATGACTTGCTTGAACGTATACAGTTATGATTAAGACTTGGATTATCTAGTTTCCAGCGGTCAAGGGGTGGTTGGATGAAGACCTGGACAACTATCACTTAAAGGAGTTACGTTGTAGTACTCAGTGTCACACGCAGATGTCGATGTGGATAATTTCAAGAGGTGTTGTACTTCTTATACTTTTGATGGAGTATAAGGTACTTAAAGATTCTTTTCTGCACCGTTCTTCAATCAACAATCGTGCAAGCTTAAGTAACAAATTTGGGGGATTTTACTTCAGTTTCAAGTTTGGTATATCGGGTTTACTTCACCATGTGATCACGACAATAGCCGACAGAATACGAGGTTGGTAAGTTAGCCAGAGAGTTTAAAGGTTGAGATGTAATCAGCACTTCTCACGGGTATTTTTGTGCTATTCCAAGACAAAGATACTTCACAGTCTAAGCAAAATCTTCAAAGTTCTTCGATGACATTCATTCACAAGACCTTGATTATACCAAGTGTGTTCTTGATTCTTCTTCAACTTCTCTATGGTTTTTCTGAAGTCCAAGGTGTAATGATTCTTTTTGTATATCAAGATTTGTTCTATACAATACTTCTCGAGTATATGAACGTACACACAATGATGCTTTCCAAAGTTTCACAAACCATCATTGGGGAAAATGTGTACATCCGGACTTAGTTGACTTTGAAGAGTTACCGTGTCAACTATCCAGGGTGAAGTAGTGTAACTACTTTACTTATTACGGTTAATGAGAAATTCTGCATACGTTGAGAAGAATAGTTGCTAGGATTTCCTCGCATGCACCCCGAACGATATTCACCAAGCCTTATTGACAAAAAAGCAGTGGTCCGTTGAGTGTGGTTTTTGACTTCTATAAAATTCCGTTGTGCACTTGATGGACAGTAGAATAATGTTCAAGCTACATTCAATGATTTTTCAGAATCTGCTTAAGATAGGGATGTTGGTTTGGGGGGAAGCTGATTCAGAAACTTTGCCAAAAAGGAGTCTATAAAGAAAGCTTTTCAAGACATGCTGCATGAATTGGGGGGAAGTTAATCCAACTCATGCATACTACAATGGTTCCAAAACAAGTAAAGACAATGAAGATCCAAGCTGGAATACAAGTTTCAAGACCAAGAGAACTCACAAGACAACTTCAGCTATGGAAGCGCTTTGGAAGACTTTATTTAATTGTATTTATACTTGTTAGGAACATTGTAAGTAATTCCGTATATGTCCACATATTGGGGGAAGATTGTTAGCCTTAAAATATGGTGACAAACACGGAATTACATTAGTTTATTTATAGCGTGACACATAGGGACTAATAATGACAAGCTACGATAGTTGTGTGTCATTAGGACTATAAATACCCCCCCCCCCATACTTCCATGGAGGGGTGAAGCTCACTTTGGAAAAAGTGTGTGTGTGTGTTTCTCCTTCTTTTCTCTCAAAAAACACGCACACACTTCCATATCTTATCTTTTTCTCTCTATAAGGAATAAATTCCTCTTTCATTTTACCAAGCCTCCGGATCTTGTGTTTTAAGGGTGAATCGTGATAACAAGAATGAGAAGTATATTTGATATACACACAAAAGAAAGAAAAAGAAATTTGTGGGAAAAAATAGATAACATTTTCAAAAGAACTGATGAAAAAAGTTGCTTCAACTTTTTTGTTCAACTAAACTTTTCTTCATGGCCTCTTTTTGAGGTTTGTTGCCACACTATTTTTATAAACAAATTCTCACATCATGATATGGCAATCAATTATTAGCATTGAAAATAAGAATAATAAAGTAAAAGATAATTGGTCCATCACATTTGCCACATCATGGTGTGAGAATTTGTTTGTAAAAATGGTGTGGTTGTAGCATTCCTCTTTTTATCAATTTTTTGTGTTCACCAACTTAAAATTTTCTTAGCGTCTTTTTATTTTTATTTTTTGCCTCCGATTTGTTGTTAAATTTTTCTGAAAAATTTAAAGTACTTTCACGAGTTGAATTCTTTTTAAAAGAAACGTGATAAAACATGCACCTACTATATCACATTAATTAACTGAAATTTTGAAGTATAACAATATTTCTTACACATGACATAGTTGTTTTGATATAATATTATACGTCATGCATATGATTTAATTAATAACTTACCAACTATCAATGAACACTTTGTCTTGATGCAACTGTTGGAAAATATGGTATAGCAAATATGAGTTTTTGCTAACTTTGGACAACATTTAATATATGTAGATGTTATATATAAACTAATAGATGTTAGGAGGTCTTAGCGTGTCTCCTCTGCAGAGAGCTTCGCAACGAGCCAAATGTTAAGTCCAAAAGGAGTTAGAGATGAATGTGTAATAACGTGACTCAAAAGTGAGCACGGGAAACGAACATTGTAACTATCCCACACCGCCGAAAGTGTGAAGTGGGGATTTGGTTTTAATGAAACCTTGTAGTTGCGTGTTAAATTCCTTTTGTCCAACGCGCGGGGAGGGTGGGGGGAGGGGAGCAAAAAAGTGGATTCTGGTCCAAGATGGTTTTTCTGTCCACTGAACTCATGCTGCGCCCAGCTCGCACCTGCGTACACTAATGCAAGCACCGTTTGGTTCACCTACGCGCCTATCTTTTTGCTACCAGTTCTGTTGTAAGGTTCAGGTTCCAGAATATTCTTTAGGTTCAAAAATTGAATCTATCTACAATTCAAATCGTGTATAGATAAACCTGGCTGATTTTCAGCAACTATCTTTGGCTTGTTGACCAAGATAGGGTTTGCCTATATACATGACCCTTCTCATTCATTTTTAGATACACAGAAACGCAATACTCCAATACCAGAAAATTGAGCCGCCAGTTCGCAGCCTTTTCCAGCAGTTCCATCGCTCAGATCCCACTACCGTTTCCAGTAACATTCATTTCAGTTTGTTCTAGTCCGTACTGTACAACAGCTTTGGACGATTGTTAACCCTGTGGAAACAGACGGCGAATCTGTTTTAAGGGAATCGTGTTAAACACGAGCCTCGTTCTTTTACTGCTTTATTTATCTGTTCATTCCTTCGATTTATTTGCTTGTTAATGTTATTAGATTTACGCTAATAAAAGTAGGCAGGTTTCCCAACAGTCTTAAAACATAAAATAAACTTTTACACAGAATAAAACGCTTTAATTGGGATTTAATAATTGTTAACAAGTTTCCTTATAAACAATTTCTGTCGAAACCTTGTATAGAGTTTTCGGTGTAATAGTTTTAACATAACAGATTTAAATTGGCAGTGTTTAGAACCCGATAATAATTTCGAATCATGTTTTTGTGTAATTAAAGCCAAGCTTTGTTTAGTTTTTAACCTGATCTTGTTTTTCATGAAACCAAGACTGATTTTTCTTTGAGCAGATCTGTACAGAATCGGATACCGTAGTTATTACAGATGTGTTTAACTGTTTTTGAGTTAATCTTTCAGGAAGACTAACACTCCAAACTCTCCAACGTTGTGAACATCACCGGTTGCGCCGGTTACCACGTAGTGGCTAATCATGCTGATAAAACCAGAAAAATCAATTGTCTAGAATTTAAAGATGTGGCACAGAAGATTTTCATTCAATCTCACCACCTAGGCCCTTTCGCTGTCTTGAAAAACTGCACCTCAGGTTGAAACCTCCTGCCGAATGCCAATCCTCAAATAGCACAGGCTGGCAAGCTGTGGAAGCAGAAACATCAGACTTCTGTGTCACAATTAATGTTCTAATGGTTTGATAGATCCTATGTATAAATGTGTACTGCAAGACCACGACTGCCAAAGAATTATGGGAGTCATTGGAACGCAAGTACAAGACAGAAGATGCTGGTACAAAGAAATTCGTGGTAGCTCGGTTTTTGGATTACAAGATGGTTGATTCAAAGAGCGTGGTCAGTCAGGTTCAAGACCTGCAGGTTCTGCTACACGACATTCATGCTGAGGGAATGACCTTGAGTGAAACTTTTCAAGTTGCTGCTATTATTGAAAAGTTACCTCCAAGCTGGGTAGAATTTAAAAACTACTTGAAGCATACGAAAGGAGATGATGTTGAAGACTTGGTTTTTGTCGTCTTCGTATTGAAGAGGACAACAATCTGGCTCAAAAGACACTTAAACCCCTGATTCTGCCAAGGCTAATATGGTTGAGCATGCTGGGTCATCTTCAAGGTTCAATTCCAAGGGGAATAAGAAAGACAAAAGGAAGAATGACAAGAAGGGCAAAGGGAAGTCTGAGTACCTTGCTCCTAAAGCTGGGATTATGAAACAGAAGTTCCAGGGGACTTGCTACAACTGTGACCAACCAGGTCACCGTGCTGCTAATTGCAAGATGCCGAAGCGGGTGAATCCACGTCAGGCAAATATGGTAGATGAGAATGTGGACATGATTGCGATGGTGTTTCTGACTGTGTGTTTCCATGATCTCATGGGTTAACCTGGTAGGTACTAACAACAGCGGTTGGTGGATTGATACTGGGGCAACTCGTCATGTGTGTGCTGATAAGAGTATGTTTCACTCTTTCAGAGCGGTTGACAATGGACAGAAGCTGTATATGGGCAACTCTGCAACTTCAGGGGGGGGGGGGGGGGGGGGGGGGGGGGGGGGGGGGGGGGGGGGTTTTTTTATATCAAAGGGCGAAGGAGATGTTATTTTGAAGATGACATCCGAGAAAGAGCTCAAGTTGACTAATGTCTTGTATGTTCTGGACATTCGCAAGAATCTTGTGTCCGGTTGGCTGTTGAACAAGTTTGGTTTTTGTCTTGTTTTTGAGTCTGATAAGTTTGTTCTTTCTAAGAATCAAATGCATGTTAGTAAGGATTATGTCGTGAATGGTATGTTTAAGCTCAATGTAATGGTTGTCATGAATAAGATCAATAAAATAAATTCTTCTGTTTACTTGATTGAGTCTTCTAATGTGTAGCATGGTCGTCTTAGACATGTAAATTTTAATTTGATGCGTCGTTTTATTAAATTTAATAGCATACCAAATTTTCATATTGATTCAAAATATAAGTGTGAAACTTGTGTTGAAGCCAAACTTACAAGAACATCCTTCAAATCGGTTAAACGAAAAACCAAACCACTTGATATGATACACACAGACATATGTAATTTGAAATCACTACCCACGAAAGATGCCAATAAGTACTTTATCACGTTTATTGATGATTGTACAAAGTATTGCTACGTTTACTTGTTGAAAAGTAAAGATAAAGCTATAGACAAGTTTATCTATACAAAACCGAAGTTGAGAATCAACTTGGTAAGAAAATCAAAGTTGTACGAAGTGATAGAGGAGGTGAATACATGTCCCCATTCGCGAAGCTTTGTGCGAAACATGGAATTAGACACGAGTTTACTGCTCCCTATTCAGAAGAACCGTACCTTGAAAGAAATAGTAAATGTCATGTTGATAAGTTCTGGTTTGAGCCAGGACATGTGGGGGAAGCCATTCTAACGGCTACTTATCTTTTAAATAAGATACCTCGTAAGGAAAAAAAAGAGACCCCTTTATGAATTGTGGATGGGAAAAAAACCATCATATCAGTACTTACGAGTGTGGGGGTGTCTAGCCAAGGTAGCTGTGCCGAAACCTAAGGCCCAAAAGATTGGACCTAAATCTGTGGATTGTATATTCATTGGATATGCTAAGAAGAAGCAGTGCTTATCGTTTCATTGTACATGAATCGAAAAATCCAGAATATCACAAGAATCAAATAATGGAATCCTGGAATGCTTCTTTCTTTGAAAATATATTTCCTTGTTTAACAAAGAAAACTGGGAGCTCACTAGATTAGAATGACAAAGTTTTGTCCAAGATAAGAATACAAAGAAATTATAATTGATCTCCCAAGATGAGAGACAAGATCAAACCGATGAATAAGAAGTAGAACAAAGGGGGGGGGACGAAGAAAATGGCAAGAAACGAGAAATCGTAATGGACCCGATTTTGTTTCCTTTTAGTGGTAGAAAATGAACCCACGTCTTGACCGTATAAGCGGTAATTCCTCGGAAGGGCAAACAATGGAGAGAAGCCATCAAAAGTGAAATGAATCTATTTTACAAAACCATACGTGGGAGCTCGTGGATTTACCTCCTGGTTGTAAACCACTAGGCTATAAATGGATCTTCAAGAAGAAGATGAAATCTTGATTGTTACCTGATTGACAATAGAAAGCAAGAGTTGTGTAATCCAAGGGTTTTTAGACAACGTAGAAGGTCAAGACTACTTTGATATTATTATCCGTGTTACGCGAATAACCTCGGTTAGAATGATAATTGCATCGCGCTTTAATAAATTTGGAAGATTCACCAAATGTATTGAAACGGCTTTTCTAAACGGAGATTTAGAAGAAGAAATATATATGAACCAACCTGAGGGTTTCATAGCTCCTGGACAAGAGGGCAAGGTTTGTAGACTTGTTAAGTCATTGTATGGCTTAAAGCAAGCTCCCAAACAGTGGCATCAAAAGTTTGACCACACCAATTGTTAGGAAGAGGGATTCAAAACTAATGAATGCGACAAAGTGTGTTTACGTGAAGGACACAAGTTCTGGATATGTAATTTTGTGTTTGTATGTCGATGATAGCTTATCGTTGGCAGTAACTACAGATTAATTAATCACTAAAGACATTTTGAAATCAAAGTTTGACATAAGGTATATAGGTTGTCTGAATTTATCCTTGGAATAAAGATCATAGAACCAAATTGGACTTGTGTATAAGTCAAGCTCATTACTGGACAAAATTCTAATACTCAAAATGCGGGTTATTCGCGGCCAAGCTAGAACTCCAATTGACACCATTTGCATCTATCTAAAATATAGGCTTAGGTGTATGGCCAATAAGAGTATACAAGATTATTTGGCATTTAATGTACATGATGACAGGTACCCGAACCTGACTTACATATGCAGTTAGTATGCCTAAGTAGGTAAATACGATAATCCAAGTTATGCCACAATTGTGAAAGCTATAACGAGGGTACTTCATTTTTTAGATACAGTCGTGATTATGGACTTGCATATGACAGACATCCTGCTGTTATCAAGGGATACAGTGATGTCAAATTGGATATCTAGGTAAAGGATTCTAGAACGACTATTGGTATTTGTTTTACTCTAGTAGGGGGCCGTCTTAAATCTTGTAAGTCTGTCCAAGCAAACTGTATAGCTAAGTCCACGCTGGAATCAAATTTATCGCGCTAGAATAAATCGGAGAAGATGGCGGAAAGGCTACGTCAATCGTAAAGTACATAACCAAGGGGCTAAACCGGTACGGCCATTATTATATCATTTATTGAGACATTAAATCGCCATGGAATGAGCTAAAAGTACAATGTATAATGGAAAGTCCAGACATACCGTCGGCGACATAACTCGATACGACAACTACTCTCAACTGGAGTTAATCTCAATTTGACATATGTGGCGTCAAAGGTAACATCGCGGATCGTTTACAAAGGCTTAAGCAAGAGTTAGTTAGTAAATTGTCGTCTAAAGAATAGGACTAAAGCCCTTGAAGAATTAGTTTCTATGAAGTAAGACCTAACCTAGTTGACTGGAGATCCCAAGATCTAGGTTCAATAACAACTAATCATAGAAATGTGGGGGAAGTCAACGTCAATGTAGGTGAGTTACTTATCTGTAACCTCCTAGCCCATTCTATACAAAGTGACTTGTGAGAGGTCAAACATATGGCTTTAATGGTCAGTATGAAATCATAAAGCATAAAGATTCAAGATGAAACTGAAAGTATATGTTATCGAATGATTCAAGATGAAATCAACTAGTGAGAATATAAGAGTGGGTCGCTTCGAAATGGGGGGAAAAATTGTGGGGGCGCAATTCTAAGAGCTCTTTAGCAGAACCAGGCTAGTGCACAATGACCATGACGGGCACGACTAAGATGACTTGACAAGGTCAGGGAGAGTCCTGTTGTGAGTATGGTAATGTGTTACGTCTAATAAATGGGTGTTGAGTTCAAGGACATCGCGTCTACTCAGATCTAGGAGACTAAGTGCATCTCACAAGGGAAGGTTCCAAGGGTCAACACCCTACCTTATTCTATGCAGACATAACCGCAGAAATTGTTGCCGAAATTTTCGGGTGTTTTCGACCGATCTCCATTCATGTGGGGGATTTTATGGTAAAATATGGTATAGCAAATAGGTTTTTGCTAACTTTGACACATTTAAATATATGTAGATGGTATATATACTAATAGATGTTGGGCTTTGCTTTCTCCACGAAGAGAGCCAACCGCAACGAGCCAACATTATGTCCAAAATGGAGGTAGAGATGAAATGTGAGATAATCGTACCTCAAAGTGAGGCAAACGTGGAACACGAATATAGGGAAAAAAGGAACTGAACTATCCCACATCGCCCAAAGTGTGAAGTGGGATTGGGTTTATAATGAAACCTTGGTAGTTGCTTGTAAATTCCTTTGTGGGGTTTATGCTCCCACGTCTACGCGCGGGGGGGGGGGGGGTGCAAAAAATGGATTTCTGGGCCAAGATGGGTTCGGTTCCACTGAACTCATGCGAGCCCGCGCGACCTGCGGACACGAATGCAGCTCCGGTGGTTCACCTACGCGCCTATCTTTTTGCTACCAGTTCTGTTGTAAGGTTCAGGTTCCAGAATATTCTTTAGGTTCAAAAATTGAATCTATCTACAATTCAAATCGTGTATAGATAAACCTGGCTGATTTTCAGCAACTATCTTTGGCTTGTTGACCAAGATAGGGTTTGCCTATATACATGACCCTTCTCATTCTTTTTTAGATACACAGAAACGCAATACTCCAATACCAGAAAATTGAGCCGCCAGTTCGCAGCCTTTTCCAGCAGTTCCATCGCTCAGAATCACTCGACCTTTCCGTAATCTTTCAGGTCAGTTTGTCTAGTCCGGCGAATCTGTTTTAAGGGAATCGTGTTAAACACGAGCCTCGTTCTTTTACTGCTTTATTTATCTGTTCATTCCTTCGATTTATTTGCTTGTTAATGTTATTAGATTTACGCTAATAAAAGTAGGCAGGTTTCCCAACAGCAACTACATCAAGCCACCTAGGGACGCACTATCTTCATTCGGGATAAAGTATTTTGCGACCGGAGTGAGTCCATAGACTCGAACGGATCTAGACTTGTAGTCTCCTTGAGTGCAAGTGACAATTGAATGGCTTGCAAGCAACCTAAGCATTCGGTCAAGCATGTCAGGAGCATCTTGGTTTGTGATCGACAAACACTATCTCATGAGCTGAGAGACAAGCACTTGGTCCTGCCTCGGCTATAACCTCGAAAGCCTTGAGCTTGATTGTGTTTATTAACACCATTGTCAATGAAGTGGAGGTAACCAATTGCATTGCATAAGTAAAGTTCTCTTCATTGGATTGGTTGGTTATTGCTTCAATCGATCCCATTTTCAATTTTTCACACAACTTTCAACAGTTCTTTTGTACAACCTTATCGAAAGTTTTAGGTCCGTCCATGCTAGTCGCTCCACGTAAATATTTTTGGGCCATCCATATTTGCACGCCAACCACATTTATAGCATGGGCACCATTAGTTGACAAATATACATTTTCTTTGGTATCATCTTTTCTGTTTTTTAGAATTTTCCTTTTTAGTAAAAGTTTCTGTTCTTGTAACTATTATAAGAAGGCTAGAAAGTTCAAAAAGTTGTATGATATCTGTAACTTTGGCTCAATCAAATACGGAGTATTATTAGTTTGACGTGATATTAAAAGTTCAATATTTTACACAGAAATACTTAGAATGTTTGGTTTTAACTTGTATTATTAGAAGTATCTTTAATAAACAGAATCCTAACATATTTTGACAAGAATGAAATTTCCAATGCATGCTTGTAGCACTCTCTCCAAAACTTAATCGACCAACAACTACTGTTATTATTAGAGGGCTAGGTGCAATTTTTTTTGAACGGCAAAACTTTTATTAGAAAACTAGCAAGAGGCTAGAAGGATTACATACTAATACACATGGGGCTTTTAAGCCAAGAAATCCAGTTTAACCGAGACTTAGACCTGCTATTCATCCATAAAAAAGACATTTGAACCACATCATCAAATAAGGAATCCGGTTTAAAAGTGAGATCGCTGAAAAGAAGACGGTTTCTGAACTTCCAAACAAGCCACCACATCACGTAACAAGATCCTTCAAGAAAAACCTTCAAGAGTTTAGGAAGGCGAATACTAGACAGCCAAGAAATCCACTTGTTATAAGAGTGAAAGCTAGAAACGTCTAGCTCCCAACAAGTCAAAAGACGGCGCCACACTTTTCGAACCATCGAGCAAGAAAAGAAAATATGATCGGAGTTTTCTACTCGGTTGCAAAGAGGACATAGAATAGACAGAATGTCAATTCCACGAAGAGACATGTTACATCTTGTAGGCAAAGCATCCAAACAAACCTTCCAGGCGAACACATTTATTTTTATGGGAAGAATCCTTATCCAACGAGTCGCAGCATCTGCTTTAGGGAGAAGAAGATCATCAATGTAGGCGCGCGAAGATTTGACAGAAAACAAACCAGAGCCTTCTAAACTCCAACTCCAACGATCCTCAATGTTTGAGAGGACAAGACCACGAACTGATTGGCAAAGCAAATTAAAGGATTCTTGTTCTATTCCCCCTCTTGGAGGACGGCGAAAAGAGAGATAAAGAGAAGAGAGCCCAAGTTTATCAGCCACACTAATGGATTTGCTCTCTTCAAGAGCATACAGCCTCGGAAATTTTTCTTTAAAAGGAATACTACCAATCCAAGAATCAGCCCAAAAAGAAGTGTTAACCCCATTACCAATTTTTTTTCGAATAAATTGGAGAAAATCAATACCTTTATCTTTGAGCGAATTGACAGCTTGAAGGATATCAGACCAGATGGATCGCCTATTCGGCTTAACTGTGAGCCCAATAGCTCCATGGAAACCAAACAAAGCTTTGATGAAGGTAGACCACAACGACGAGCCATCCGAAAAGAAGCGCCAAACCCATTTGAATAAAAGAGCACGGTTGATTGCAAAAAAACTAGAAACACCAATACCCCCGTTCTTTTTAGAAGCAAGAGCTTTATTCCAATTAAACCAAGAGGACTTTCTAGCGAAGCCGTCATGACCATTGAAAAAATTCCTTCTAATCGATTCCAGTTTCTTTAGGACTCCCATGGGAACCTTGAAGATCGACATATGGTATAAAGGGATAGAAGTGAGCACCGATTTTAAAAGGGTGAGCCGGCCCCCAATGGAAAGAGATTTAATCTTCCATTTAGAAAGGCGAGATGAAACCTTCGAAATAACATCATCCCACGATCCAATATAAGACATATTGCATCCAACTTTAACGCCGAGGTAATTGAAAGGCAATTGAAGAATGGAACAGCCCATCAGGTTTGCAGCAGAATTGACCACATTCGACGAAACACCAAGGCCCATCAATTTACTTTTTTGGAGGTTTATTTTAAGACCCGAAGCTAAGAAAAAACACTTCAAAACATTAAGTAATATGTGAATATTACTATCCTTCCATTCACCAACGAAAACCACGTCATCAGCATAGAATAAATGAGAAAGCGTTAGAGAACCATTGATAGAGATACCTCTATAAAGCCCGGCATTAATGATCCTCTTAAAAGAAAGGTGAAGCGTCTCCATGACTAAGATAAAAAGAAACAGAGATAAAGGGTCGCCTTGTTTCAACCCTTTGAAAAACTGGAATTCCTTAGTGGGATTACCGTTAACAAGAACCGAGCCCTTAGCATTATTGAGTCATCCACTTATCCAGTTGCGCCATTTTAAACCAAATCCAAATGACTTCAAAGTTTCATCTAAATAGTCCCATTTAACGGAGTCGAAAGCTTTTTCGAAATCCACCTTAAAAATCATACCTTTAAATTTAGTGTGCTTACACCAGGACATAAGCTCATTAAGGATGAAAAGGCCGTCAAGAATTTGCCGTTTTGCGACAAAGGCGGATTGCACATCGCTAATTAGATCGGGAAGCACAAGACATAAATGATTGGCCAAGATTTTAGAGATAATTTTGTAGGTACTTCCAATTAGGCTGATGGGACAAAAAAATTTCATGAATTTGGCATCTTGAATCTTCGGAATGAGAGCAATAAAATAGGAATTGCATCCTCTAGGGAAGCAACCATTAGCAAAAATTGCTTTGATAGCCTGAATGATGTCATTACCAATGATAGTCCAATACTTGCGGAAGAATTCAAATGTATACCCATCGGGACCAGGACAAGTTGAGCTCTCTTTTTATTAATGATGTCGTGAAAGAATTTTGAGTTTTCATCGCCTTCAATGGACCAACGGATTTTAGCTTTTTGTGAGAGCTCGGAAGCATTCACGGAATTGATCTCATGTAATTTGTTAAGAAGCAAGGCCTTTTTGTTAAGAAAATCATCGTTAATTAATCCTTGATCGAAGAGTTTATCAAGACAGAGAATATCTTGCTGAATTTGACACTTCTTAGCATTGGACTTAAGTCTAAATTCTTTAGTTCAGCTCTTGATAGCTATTTTAAGAAGTTGTAGCTTCCTTTGCAAACAAATCAAGGCATTATCATCAGAAACCATTAGAGAATTCCAAGTGTTTTCCACAAACGCATCAAATCCAACCAAAGAAAACCAAGAGTGAAAAAACCTGAAGGAGGTAGGACCATAATCCAAGCATGATTCACGAAGGAGAATTGGACGATGATCCGAGAGGTTTTTATCTAAGCAAATGGCAGAAAGGTGCGGGAAGAAGTCGAACAAGCCTTCTGATAAAAGGAAACGATCAAGTTTACTCATCTTCGATGCATTTTTATGAGACCAAATGAAAGCATAACCATCCAAAGGAGGGTCAATTAAACTGCTCGAAGAAATAAGATTGATTAAATACAGTCACACCTTGTTGGTTAAAAACCGAACTGAATCTTTCACGTTCCGAACGCACTTCGTTAAAACCACCCATAAGAACCGTCTCACCATCCCATCTACTGATAAAAGACCGAAGATAATTCCATAAATCACATTTCTCAGAAAGCTCTTGGGGGGCATAAATAGAAATGACGAGAAGCCTAGTAGAAGATGGGATCTAAGTGCCCATTATCGTGACAAAATAATCTGATTTGGAAACGTGTTCTTTAACAAACATGTTTGTGTTCCAGATACATACAATACCACCAAAGAATCCAACCAAAGGCCCAACCACGTGATCAAAATACATGTTGCCCCAAACCTCCTTGATAGTACAAACGTCGATATCCTCTATTTTAGTTTCCTGAAGAGACATAAAATTAATTCTGTGTTTATGACATAACCCATTTATCCACCTCCTTTTTGCCTTGTTACCAAGGCCTTGAATATTAAGAGATAATAAATTCATCTATGAAAGTTAATCTCTCCTTTTGAACCAATTATTGACTCAATGTCTTTCATACACCCGTCCATTTTGTATCCCATGGCACGGCCCACGTTAACTAGCTCGTCCATAAGGTCGATAATAGAAACACCTGCCTTTGTTTGAATGAACCTGAATGAGAATTTGGAAAAGATGTCATGCCTCGATTCTTCTTGCTTTCTCTAGTCCTACTTGAGGAAGGATGAGCA
Source organism: Tanacetum coccineum (assembly GCA_026074375.1). NCBI lineage: Eukaryota > Viridiplantae > Streptophyta > Magnoliopsida > Asterales > Asteraceae > Tanacetum > Tanacetum coccineum. The sequence continues at coordinate 34,126 of BQNB010055033.1, forward strand.
CAATTAGAGGATACTTGAACAGGATCCTCCTTAGGTTTCTCCTGATCAGAGGTACTTGGCGTGAAGCCTATTGGAAATTTAGGGTCTACACTTTCCATACTACCAGAATTATTGTTGTTGTTCTTATGGAGCAAACCATAAATGCCAAAAGGATCTTCGGATACTGACGTTTCTTCATTCGGCAGAGCTTCGGCTGCCTTACTTTGGGGAGCTTCATCATGAACGAAGTTAAGAACATGATCGAACTCCTGAATAAAACTCGTTTTGGAAACTTTATCTACTTCACTGTCTTCGATATCATTATTAAAAATGGGAGCATCTTCACCAGAAGAAAGAGAATCATCGTCATCCTCGAAATCAGGAACCCAAGCATCAAACTCCTTAACCCGAATCCAATACGCGATACCATGTATGATTATTTTCCTCTTATCGTTGATAACAACATCCATCTTTGTTTTTAGGCAAAGATTTTTACACGAAAAGGAGGTATGCTCATCGTCCTCCCATTCCACTAATTCTCCCCAAATAGACGTAATTTTTCTAAAAGAATTATGAGTCCAAGCCTTAACGGGAAGACCTTCAACCGAAACCCATATAATACGTTCATTGTTAACAAAATTGTTATCCGCCTGTTTGAGGATTGAGAACCAAGATCTTACACCAGTATGAGCAAGAAACTTCTGTTTGCTAGCGGACGAATCAAAGTCAAAAAGCAACCACATTCCACCAAGGTACTTAATTTTAACATTTAGAAAACCTTCTTTAGCAATCAAAACAGGAAGATTAGGGATGGTAGGGACCTCATTAACCTTACCCATAAGAGACAAATTAAAATCAAACTCCTTAATACAGGAGTCGTCCAGGACGATTGCAGGCTCAACAGAAGCCTCTTTAACATTGGAGTCTTTGAGTAAAAGATACTTGGTTTTCACTTTTACTTGCAATTTAAAAATAAATAGATATTTGAGTGTTACGGAAAATAAATAAAAAGAATGCGCATTTAGAAAGGAAAAGAAACAATTTTAAACCGATATATAATTATATGAAACTAAGGAAGATATATAATGTTAAGTCTCATGCTTTCATATGAAACTTAAAAACACTTACCAACTAGGTCCAGCTTATTAAGCCTAAAAAATAATAACACTATCAAAACCCTCAAATAAACCTGATGAGAAAGTTACCACAACAAGTAGACCAAAAACAAATAAACTCTAAACCCACTATTTGCATATAAATTTTAACCAATCGGCTTATGGGTTATTATACCAACTTTTTCAATAATTCAAGTAAGCGACAAAATAACCTAATCCAAAACAAAATAAACTCACAGGAGGTGATTTTGATGATGATGCTGCATCAGGTTTTGATGATGATGCTGCATCAGGTTTTGATGATGATGCTGCATCAGGTTTTGATAATGATGCTGATGCTTTCCTTTTCCTTGTTTCCATTACGAAACCCTAAAGGTTTGGGATTGACAGATGTAGGATTGAAAATCCGGGTTAGGGTTAAGGTAGTTGTGGCCCGGTTATCAGGTTGAGATTTGGCCGAGTGTTATCTCAACTAAAAAGGGCCGAACTTGTAAAAAAAAATCAAAGTTGGGTTGGATTTCTGAAAATACTTTTGGGCTGAATCAAGTTTAAATTACCACAAATTTTTGGGCTGAAATTGTTGGGTTTTGTTGAATTAGATACCGACCTATTTTATTCTTAACATGATAATGCATATCTACTAAACATGTATAAACATTAGCCTACGCATTACATACTAAATTCTATGGTCAATACCGAGCTATGATCTAAGTCTAAGTACCCTTACTAACGGTGGATACCCATCCAAATGACCGAAACTAAAGAACCGAAATCAGAACTTTTGACTTTTGGTGAACAGTTTCACTTTCGGATATGAGGTACCGAATCTAACGAAAACCACCAAAATAAGCAGTTTGGATATCTTTTAAGAGCTAAAACCTGAGTAGAAAGCTGTTGAATCTCAATGAATAAGCACTCAATAAACTGTCAAAACTTGTCTGCACTCGAATAAGCACTGAATGAATTGTTTGATATGAGCGAATAAGCACTCGAATAAGCATACTGATCTAAATACGCTATCTAATAAGTAAATCATACGAAATCACCAAATCTCACTTGAATAAGCTCTAAATGGCCAAAATAAGCGTCTGAAAAACCCGTCTGAGTAAGCAATAAGCACGTTTGAATAAGTTGTTCAAATAAGCGACACTGAAGGACTAATCCCGACGAATGATACCACTTGTAATGATCATTTATTAGTATATTTAGTGTATGTTTTGGTGTAAGTGTGTGTAATTCTATAGAGAGAAATAGTTTGTTAGATCTAGAGAGAAGGATGAGAAGAAAAGCTAGAAAGAGATAGAGATGAGGAGAAAATACGATTTGTTAGTTTGAAAATCTTACCAATTTTCTTTTGTTAGGGAGTATTTTTTTTTTTTTGGGTAAAGGGTTACCCCGGTAAATTGTATTAATCAATAAAAGTTAAGTACAATGGAATGTGACTCAGATACCACATTAACCTCAAGCCTCAGCTTGAACAACCACTAGGCAACGAACGTGACATGCCACGAACGAAAAAGCCTAACTATAAGCATAATACCAATAATAAAAACAACCTAGATACATAAAGCTATGAGAATGCAAAACCACGAACTCAGCCTAAATGATCTAGGCATCTGCCATCGAGATAAAAGCTGCTTCACCGAACTTGTATTCTTAAAATGCAAAGTTAGTAGCTTTAATCTCACAGTAACCTTAATAATATCTCGAATTTCCTCCGGAGATCTTTTAATCTTCTTGAAAATACGAGCATTACGTTCCAACCAAATATAGTAAGCAGCAGCCGCAAATATGAGCCTTCCTATAACTCTCTTAGCTGATCGACTATTAGCAATAGGCTATAAAAACATGTGTTAGGGAGTATTTATACTCCTTACAAGATGAGCTCTTGGCTCATGTCTAATCTTTGCCGTGTCTCGTGACTATATTTCAGACACGAGACATTAACCTATCTATTACACATTTAATATATATCTATTTATTACAAGACTTGTGACTCGATAAGGATCGTCACTTTTTTATTCCTAACAACTATACATAAGAGGATTGGCAAGCCTTACCGACTTTCCTCTCTCGTTCAAAAGGAACGACTACGGTTGTTACATTAGTTTGATCAACATCTTTCGCATCAATATCCACGTGCACATCATCTAAACCATTATTGCCCTCAAAATCACATAAAATTAACATCAGGTGCTAGTTATCTATATTGATAGTAAGATTAAGAAGTTAAAGACATATTTACCAAATAAGGTTGATCTACTTCCATCTAATCTGAGACACCCACATCTGGTTGTTCCTCTAACACTTTATTATCCTACAAAGAAGCACATGCAAGTCAGGTTCCTCTACAAATATTACTAAAACAAGATTGATATATTACACGAATACAAGCCGGGTCACTCGACGTCTCAAAGATGTCTTTATATAGTTCTCGAACCTTTTTTGTAGATAGGAAATTATCATAATCAACATTATCTTCATCAACCGTGACTTTTGAATCATGATCATCCACAATAGCTGATTTCTAGAAAAGAATTCCGTTAATAAAGTAATTAAATAAATCAACATCCATGGTATAATATCCTAAAGTTATCAATATATATATATATATATTAGTAAGAATAAGAACTAGAGATAATAACAATATTAGTATGGAGGAGAGTTATATTGAATACCAAAAAATGGTTGGATACTAGGGTACTCATCCACACCATCCATCTAAAAAAAAATCAATGGTTGTGATTAAAAGCATTTAATTATTTCACCAATTTTTTAAAAT
>BQNB010055034.1:0-39287 GCA_026074375.1 Tanacetum coccineum
ATATACTGTCTTAGTTATTCAAAGAACCTAGTACTCATATGGCCTATAATTAATTAGGTTGCACTCAGGCGTATTCATGATGCATTTTCTGTTTGTGATTTGCATTATCGATTTACTCACTCAAGGTGAGTTCATAGCCTTACGTTTTACATTTATAATGACTTACAAGTTTTGGGGTGAGAAACATATGCATGTTTTACAATAGGACGCAAGTGGACATTTTACATTACGATTACGTGTTTGCCTAAGTAGCGATAACCCTGTCTGAGCCCATTATCATGAACTGTCAATTACTAGGATTGTGAGCGCGAATGATATGAATAGATCTATTAGGATTGACATCCCCGTTCGGGTGATTAGCTATCACTGGACAAACAAACGTATACCATGTCGGACATAGGATGTTGCGGGTTAGAACATTAACACGGGCAGTGTTGGCAATTTATATTGCATTTCATACATGTCGAGCTTCAGCGTCATGAGCTTAGGAAAAAGTAATTACATTTTATGATGTTTGCATCTGTTGCATTATCATGGGGAAATCTTGCAGTCCTACACTATACATTTTATAAACCTATGAATTCACTCAACAATATGTTGAGGTTTTAAGTAATGTTTTTCAGGGGATCAATAAGGCACGAGGTGCAAGGGATACATTGGTGGTTTTGATTTGGATGTCATGCATTAAAGATTTTGTCGCATTACATTTTGTATATCTGTTATGGGCTAGAAATCTTTGTATTTTGAACAAGTAAATAAGTGAAGCTTCGGGATTTTGTAACAAACAATTTGTTAAATCCAATGTATCAGTTTTAAACGGCTTTTAATGGTCGTTCTTATATATATCTTGTGTTATTGATCTATGAAGTACCACCCTCAACCCATATTCCGTTGCGACCCAATTTGGGGGTGTTACATATTGGTATCAGAGCCAGGTTATAGAGAACCAGGTCAAATGTTTTTGCTGGACTATAACTGTTTTTAAACATTGCATTCATACAAAGGGATTTTCACGAGACATATATACATACACTACTTGTTGCATTAGTTGGTTAAGACTAGACAAGGGACATTAAATAATTACACTACTAGGTATATGACCATTAATTGGTAAGGACTAGATGCAGTTATGTATTGAATATACATGTTATGGACTATATAACGTATATTACTATAAGTGGGTTTATATTAAATACTAATATAAGCTATTTTGGATTTTCAGATACTGTCATGTCAGATTCCGAGGATTCCATGGTTACAGGTCCATTGGTGGGTTTGTCAACATCGGTTCTACAGGGGTCGCGAGGACCTACTGTGTGCAGAGGATCGCCATTATTGCATATTGTGGTAGTCTGCTTTTCAGGCCTGCTATCTCCCTGATTTATGTCGGGTCTATGATCGAATTACCCACCTTCCACCGACTTTGTTCCAGAGCCGGTTTATCCAGAGTTTATGCCACCAGAGGATGAGGTACTCCCAGCTGAGGAGCAAAAACATACCTGCTGCTAGTCATTACTCAACGCTACTGCTGATTATCACCAGTGAATGTTGAGATACTTAGGTTAGCTCCCGAGGAGGATCCGGAGGAGGATGATGAGAGGACCCCGAGGAGAGGATCTGTGAGGGGGGGGGGGGGGATTTATCTGCCGACGGAGGAGACGATGGCGATGATGAGGATGAGTCATCCGATGATGACGAGGATGATGATGTTGATATTAAGGAGGATGAGGAGGAGGAGGAGCACCCAGCCCTTGCCGACTCTACATCTTTTTCTTTACCAACTGTTGATCATGCCCCATCTGCTGAGGAGACTGAGCAGTTTGAGACTGATGAGTCTGCGGCCACACCACTACCACATCCTGCATACCAGGTTACTGCTAGGATATTGATCTGAGATGAGCCACCTACACCATTTTGGTCTGATACAAAGGTTGCTAGACTCCTTGCTATACCTACTCCACCACCATACACCACCGTTCCTAGGTCAATTCCTAAACTAATCCTCAGATTCTCATCTCACCACACTATCCACCTCAGTTTATCACCACCACCACCTGCTAGTCCTACTTATCCATTGGGATATCGAGCTGCTATGATTCGGCTGAGAGCCGAGGCCCTATCTACATCCTATTCACCACTGCTACATATCATACTCTCTTACACCAGAGCAGATACACCTCCATCAAGGACACCACCACTTTTACCCATACCGCTACCGACTTCATCACCACCTTTGCATCTACTCTCTACTAACCGTATAGCAGACAGACCCGAGGTTACCTTACTACCTCAGAAGAGGTTAGGTATCGCTCTCGGTCTGAGATATGAGGTAGGAGAGAGCTTGTTTGCCCCCACTGCTAGACCTCCTGGAGGTTTTATGGCAGACTATGGTTTTGTTGCTACCATGGACAGGAAGATTATGCGGGATCTAGAGAGAGATGTCGGTTATGGGATCACCGACACTTGGGATGAGATACCGGTAGACATGCCAGGGGCACCAGCGACTGATGACACAGAGTAGGGTCGACGGATGACAAAGTTTACCACTAGGGTTAGGCAAGACACAGACAAGATCTATACGAGGTTGGATGATGAGCAGTCTGGGTGACAGCTGATGGCTGGTCGGCTCAACATGCTGTATAGGGATAGGCATGCACATGCTCGTACTGCTAGGCTCATGGAGGCTGAGGCTAGGATGTCTCGAGAGGCTCGGGGATGATCCATGGATGCGAGTGACCTTGCGCATGCAGAGGTTATGTCATTACGTACTCAAGTGGTAGTACAACAGGCAGTGATTACAGAGTTATAGGCAGCGGACCGTAGGAGATAGGCGGTGATTACAGAGTTGCTGGCAGCAGACCGCAAGAGACAGGCATAGTTCATTGAGGCACTAAAGTTGCTGAAGAGACTTCAGACCCAGATGACAGAGTTCGAGAGACAGCAGGGACCCGCATATAGGTCTGCACAACCGATGCCACCCAAAGAGGAGGCTGGTAGCAGTTCATAGATCATGTTATGGCTAGTTATTTTGTACAGCCTACTAAGTATTACGGGTAACTCCCGGCTAGTATGGCTTTAGGTTGTATATATTCTTTTATCTTGTAACCTAATCGTTGTGATCATTTTTGGAGATCGAACCAATCATGTATGTTTTCCAATTATTTTATGGAATGGCTGGTTATTTTTTATGTCATAGTCTGTAATCGAATTTATTATAGACAAGAATGAATATGAAGTCTACACCCTCTATTGTGAACTTCAAGGGGGTGGGGAACAAAAAGAAAAAGTTAAAAAGTTATAAAGGACGACTGTGTGTGTGATCTCTCTTAAATTTAAGGTGTATATGTCATGTTATGGTTATGATTTTACGATATCTAACAAGTATTATATTTTCTGGTGATTGAAGAAAATGGCACCAAAAAGAGCCACGAGGTTAAACATAGCCCCGCACAGAGAACAACCAACACCATCCCAAATCTGTCACTATATGCCCTGCTTCGGTAATGATTTATACCAAGGCGTTACTGCCGCTTTGGCAGCACGTGATGCTGACAAAAATACGAATGGCGACGATATCCATATTTCAGGAGCGGGTCTTAGAAGGACAGAACGAACTGCCCGTGAATGTACTTACACTGACTTTCTCAAATGTCAACCATTAAACTTCAAAGGAACGGAAGGAGTTGCCGGTCTATTCTCAATGTTTGAAAGAATGGAGTTCGTTTTCCACATCAGTTTATTGTACAGTTGAAGAATCAGTCAACGTTTGCTACTTCATCTCCTTCAGTTGCTTTTACATGGTGGAAACCCATGTAAAACAAGTCGGTCATGACGCCGCTTACCGGTATGCCAGTCGGGTACATCATCTATGAAAATGATGACTGACTAAAAATTCTGTCCTTGAAATAAATCAAGAAAGAAGGATAATGGAGATTTGGAGAAATCTAGAAGGTTGAAGGAAAGAAGCTAGTACTGACTTGACAAAGTTATACCCATCACTTTCAGGAATTTGGCTTTTGTTGCTCTGGAGGATGTTTCTTGAAGAATTGATGAATGAAGTGGAAAATTAAGATATTGGTGGTTTCCCGACATGATTCAATAGAGGAGGGTAAGAGTGGCGTCTAAACCAAATAGGACAATGCAATATGAAGTTTTCTAAATGTTCGCAATCCGAGCTAATGGATAAGAAAATCCTCACTTTTGCTGAACGCGGACATTGAGTAAAAGGAAGATTGAGGGACACCTAAAGGACACTCAGAACAAAACAACAACAAACAACAACTAGACAACAATACAACACATCAAACATCAACAACAACAATACAACAGAACTAAGAGGCAAAACGCACTGGCAGGGCTTATACTGCAGGGACTGGTGAAAAGAAACAATATGGGGGATCTAAACCCCTATGCTCAAAATAAAACTATCACCACAATGGTCCATGTGCTCCCAGATGCCACAAGTGTAATAAAGTCGACGTGTTATGAGTGTGGAGTTCAGGGACATTGTAAAAGAGGAATATCCAAGAAAGCTGAGAAGAACACAACAACTGTGGTAACCAAGTTGGAGGTGGCAATGCTCCAGCCAAAGTGTATGCGGTAGGGCATGCGGGGACAAACCCAGACTCCAACGTCATGACGGGTACGTTCCTTCTAAACAACCGCTATGCTTATATCTTATTCGATTGGTGTCGATAGAAGTTTTGTGTCTACTGCATTTAGCTCCCAAATGGATATCACACCAATGCATAGATCGACACCTATTTGATGTTGAACTAGCCGACGGGAGAATAATTAGGTTGAACATTATCCTTAGGGGTTGTACATTAAACATCCTGAACTACCCATTCAACATAGACTTAACGCCTGTAGAACTTGCTAGTTTTGACGCTACAATTGGTATGGATTAGTTGGTAAAGTACCAACCAATCATTGTGTGTGCCGAGAAGATCGTTCGTATCCCCTAGGGAAATGAAACTCTAATCGATCACGGTGACGGAAGCAACTGGTGAAACGTGGTCCATTGATCACATTATCTCATACACCAAAACACAAGAATACATGCTAAAAGGATGTCCAGTCTTTTTGGCAAACATTACTACAAAGGAGATGGAAGACAAGTCAAAGAAGAAGCGACTTGAGGACGTACCTATAGTTCGAGATTTTCTTGATGTATTCCCTGAGAATCTTGTGGGTCTTCTCTGGACTCGACAAGTGGAATTTTCAAAGCGATCTGTCACTCCGTGCCTGCACCTGTAGCCCGTGCACCTTATCGTTGGCACCTTCTAAATGAAAGAAGTGTCAGACAACATAAAGAACTCATTGACAAAGGTTTTATAAGGACCTAAGTTCCCACCTTGGGAGCTTCTGATATATGAGAATTCACATATCCTTTTTTTACCAAAAATATTGGACCTTAAAGATAATTTACAAAATGTGTAAAAAATTTGCTTGTATTTGTGTATTTTGTTGTTTGTGAATTTGTAGGTACGGATAAATGCAAAAATAAACAAGGGGAAATTCGGTCAAAAATCGGACAAACACGAACCGAAGAGTGGAAAGAGATACAAAAGTCGATGGAAGTTTTCTAGCAAAGGTCAACAAAGTCAACCTTGGTCAACCCTTGGTCAAACCACAAAAAGACAAACCTCAAAAATACCTAAATAAGCCTTAATGTTGGAAAACAAGTAGCAACTAAGTCGCCTTTAAAACCGCGTAGACAACGCTTAGTTATTATTTATGAGAGTAGAAAGCCTAAAGGTCGTGAGTCTATCATGTATTATCCAATTCCTGATGTGAAGTTAATCACCTAAGCATCAGCTATTAATCATATTTCCGAGCCCCAAAGTTCAAAACAAACTGGCCCAAACTGTTGTTAAGATAAATAGGTCAGGAATGTTCTAACTCTAGCTCTCATGAGAGTGAAAACTCCGGGTCAAAATAAACAAATACGTATAAAAAAGGCGCAGGAAAGTGTGAATTACTATTCACGTTTCTTCCCCAATTTACCCAGCTCGAAATTAACCTAAATAAAAAGGGGGAAATACCAAAATCCAACGTGGCACAAGAGATTCTAGAAACTATGCCTACCGCTCGCATGCTTTTTACGTTCACAGAGCTCTGATTGGTTAGTATGACAAGGGAATGACACATGGCTCAAGGAAAACATACTATAAATGTGAATTTTGCACTACATCAAGGCTAAAAGAAACACATGGAGTCTCCAACTTTATTGGATTGCCAGCATGGCAATCGTGTGATGGAAATTGTCTAAAAGCCAAATATGAAGGTCCAATGATTGCAGTGAAGAAGGGTGATGATCAAAGCAGAGGGGAGCGTGTATCCAAGACCTAGAAGCTTCTCTCAAGTCTATAAATACAAGACCTTCTCACTCACAGCAGGGGGAGATAGTTTTTAACTTTTAGTAGTTTTTAAATAATTTATCTTATGTCACTTTAGCTTATTCGTATTTTCATTTCATGTAACTTTTCACTTTTAATTTTGTAACTCAGTTTTCTAGTAATGAAAGTTTAATTGTTCTTATTATGCAATATGTCTTTTAATAAGTTTACTTTTATGCTAAAAATGATCTAAATAAGCTCTATTGTTTCTTACAGCTCTTTTTTTCCTTTAAGCTACTCTAAAAATCTTTAATTACTTGAATTCTAATAGAATTGGATGGCTGCTTATAGAATTCAAGTGGTAATAGTTCCTGAAGGTCAGGAGTTAGGTTTAGAATAGGTATTTAGGAATAAGCTTAAGCTATAAGCTTAAGCTGTTTGTATAAGCTCTATTAAGTGCACTCACCTTGCTTAGCTGAGGAGTGGAATGGTACCATCTTAATTTTCCTTTATTTTTACTTATCTGTCTCTTCATAATTTTAGTTAAAATATTCTTAATTGCTTAATCTGTTTGTTAGTAGCTTATTCATGTTAAATTTAGCTTAAGCTTGCTTATTATCTTTGTTTGATGCTTATTTAGTTTAGATAAGTAGCTTAAATCTTAATCTGCTTATATTAGTTTAAAAACAGTTAAAAAAACAAAAATATTAGCATAGCTTAGTTTGCTTAATGTCTCTGATTATTTGCTTATTAATAATTGTTCATTATGTTGGTTATAAGTTGTCTAGTATCTGGTAGTTGATACTTGTGCTTTAAATCTTATGGATTTTTTACATTTTAAAGGGGTGTTTGGCATAACAGTACTAACAAAGAGTTAGTACTGCTATTGACCTTTTGGTCCTGTAAATTGAGTTTGAATCTTAATTCTAGGTTTATAAGATTAGATTTAAGGTGTTTTGTTAGCTTATATCAAGTTGTCTTTAAGATTGCTAATTAATGGTTTGAATGTGTTAGTCCTAGTTTCTTTTAGTATGCATTTTAAGCTTAAGACTGTTTTAGGAATTTTTAGTGCTCACTTTACCTTTGATCTGGAGTTTTAAGAGTATAGAAACTAAGTTCTATGGGACTGCATTAGTGGTTTTGAGATTTGGGTGTCAAATGCATCAACGGTTATAAACTGCAAGCAAGCCTCTTCAATCTTAATTTTCAACAAGATAAGGTAATTGTTAGGACTTGAATTTTTGTGCACAAATAGTTTGTAGGAAAATGCTCATCTTGTTTAGTTTAGTTTTGATAAAATTGAAAGTTTGTTAAGTTTTTAGATTTGAAGCTATATAAAAATCAGTATTTTGTCTTTTCAAGTTATTCAGTCTCACACTTCGTAGAAAGTAGAGATTTCAGTAGCTCTTCTTTAAGCAATTAATATTTAAAATAGTTTTTTAAAGCTATTTTAGTAGTCTTAGTGGTCAAAGGTTTTAAGTTGTATACAAGCCAAAAGTCCATAAGGGGGGTGGTTGCTGGGAGTGAGGTGGTGTGGTATCTTTATAGCTTATTGAAAAATAAGCTCAAAGTTGCTCTTAAGGACTGTTTGGTTAAACAGTTTATACCAAAGTGCTTATTTGTGATTTTTAGCTTATTGCCTTAACTTTTTGTTTAGTTTCTGTCTTAATAACTTATTAGGTTAAAATTAAGTTGTTTATAGCTTATTAGGTATAGGATTCAGCTTATTTTAGCTTTTCATAGAAAAATCAAAAATATCAAAAATAGCCTAAGTAGCTGTTTTTTCATTGAGTTTTTTCTTGCGTAATAAATTTCATAATGTCTTTTGTTTTGCTTTTTTTCAAATAGCTTTTAGGTTAAGGTTTAAAGTAGTATAAGGCTTATAGTCATAAGGATCTTTTTGTGTGCTTATAATTAAGCTCAAAAGGTGCATTAGGTCTATTTGGCACCAGTTTCTCTTTAAGTGCTTAATTGGTAAATTCAGCTTATGCTTGGGCTTTTTGTTCATTTCTAGATTAAAATAGCTTAGAAGGTTAGTGTTAAGTTAGTAGTAGCTTATTTTTAGCTTATCTTAGTTTTCTAGCTTATTTTAGTTTTTTTGGTTTTAAACGTAAAAAAAATGGTTAAGTGTTTCTGTCTTAATTTTAAGCTGTTAACTAGCTTATTAGTGATTTAGAAAAAAGTTGTTTTCACAAAAATAGCTTATTATAAGCTGTTTTACAACTTTGCTTTTTATGCTTTTGCAAAAATAAAAAAAAGGGAAAACCAAGGAAGTCGGGGGTGAGCAAGACTCGAACCCCCGACCTCAACCTAGTTTCTCCCTTTTATAGCACTCAACACACACACCCCTCACCAACGTGCCTATGGGACTTTTACGTCTAAGTTTGCACGTTTAATTCTTTTAACCCTTTTTTCATTCATTCTAAAAATAAGCAATTTGAATGCTTATCAGGCTTATTTGAGCTTATTCGTTTGAGCATTTTCTTTGGTACCTTCTTCCTGTATTCCTTTCACGGATGAGCTATTTTTAAGAATTTTATCTGGATTTTTATAGATTACACTTTTATATTTTAATAATTTTTCTTTAGTAAAATCTTTAAAAATAAATTCTTAAAAAAATAGAAAAATAATCAAAAAAATAATTTTCTTTTTTATAAAATTTTCTTTAATCATATTCTAGGCTTAGGTTGAAATTTACTTTCGTAGGGTTATTATTTTGAAAGTTCACTTTTTAAAGAACGGGATTCGATCCCCGCTCTTGTTTTCTTCATTTTTAAGCTTTAACCATTCTTGTTTTAGAATTTCTTTAGCATTTTCTTTTTAAATAGTCATTTAGGATTAGAAAAGGTTTAGAAAATCATTTAGGGATTAATTTTAGTATTCTTGCTTATTTGTCACGTTTTCTTTAATTACCGTTATTTGAATTTAATTGCTTAGTCTTTAATTTTTCTTGCTTGTTTAAATTGTTTTTAATTATATATTTAGAAAATTAATCCAAAAAGTTTGAACCAATTCAAGTCATTGTCCAAATAACAAAACGATGGTCTCAATTTCATAGTCTTTTGGGAAAAACGACCCAGTAATCACTTACCGGTTAAACGTGTAGTTTTTTTTTTTGTATAGATTTTCTCCTACTACCTTTGTCCCCCCTCCCCCCCCCCCCCACCCCCCACCCTCTTCCCACCCCCCCCCGTCAAAGGTAGTTTTGGAATTTTCTATTATTTGGATATTATTAGATAATATACTTGAGACGTATCATGTTTTTGGCGCCGCTGCCGGGGATTTGTGATTAAGATTCCTTCGCTTTGCATTTGTCGATCGTGGTTTGAAGAAAACCTTTCGCCTTTTCGAAGTTACGCGTTTGAGGAACTCAAAAATACAAAAAAATTTAAAAAAATAAAACAATATATTCTTTTCTTTTGTAGTTATAAGTAGAAATTTAATAAATAAGAAAATTACAAAAATATTTGCTCTTTCGGATTTTTCGATTTTTCTTGTGAATTTGTGAATATAAAGAATTAAAAAAAAGTATTAAGTTGGTAAACGAAACACCAAACACTATAATACTTTCAACTGAAAGTATTATCATCAATATGTTCACGAAGTTAAGATTAAAAAATTTACGTTTGTGTCATTTACGAAAAAGAGGCGCACACACTCTTTTGTAAAATTTATTTTACTTAAGGGAGTTACCCTAAGTTTGTTGATTATTCGGTAAAAAAAAATATTCTCTTTTCTCATTTATTTTATCATTTTTGTTTGCTTAGTGCATGCGCACTAGAAATTCTAATTTTCCAAATAATTCGAACGTAACCATTCCGAGACGTCGTAATAGAGGACGTGCTCCAAACGTAGTCGAACTCGAGCTTCGTACTATCGTTGAAGTTGCGCCAACTGAGGATTGTACCAATGGAAGAGTACTCCGTGCCACCCCACGAAAAGGGTATGGAGAAGCTATCGTTTTACCAGAAATTATATGGGATCATTTTGAAATTTTAAACAAATTTGTTACGATTGGTTTCAAGCTAACCGTTTCACGGGTTCTGAAGAGGGAGAAAAATCCCCACGCTATATCATTAGTTTCAGAAAAGGATTACGCTCGACTTTATGATTTAAAGATGGTGCCGGAATGATGCTTATTAACGCTTATGATGTTTCCATACTAACTCGCGTGGGGGTTGCCTAAAGTTTGGTACGAGAAAGACCACCATAATTCGATCTTGACTTGGAGGGATCTCGTAACTAAATTTGTAAAATCAATTTTTTACTCTTCAACAAACACTCAACTTAAAGAATGAAATTATCATTTTACACAAAAATTCGAGGAAACTTTTAGTAAAGCTTGGGAACGATTTAAGGGAATGCTTAGAGCTTGTCCCCACCACGGATTTACGGAGTTAACTCAAGTTGATACCTTCTATAACGGTTTAAACGAGAATGATCCAGACTCCCTTATTGTCGTGGCAGGTGGAAATTCTTTTGAGTAAGGATCACTAGAGAATAGCTTTGAACATAATGAGAATAAATCAAAAAGTCCGTTTTTTCACGTATTAAATCAAATGTTTTCTAGGATGCAATTTACACTTCTAGGGAAAGTGTTAGTAAAACGGATGAGGAATTGATAAGCTTGCTTATTAAATTTTCAACCTCTTGTTGTGATTGTTTCTAAGATGTTGTCACTCCCGCTCTGTTAAAGCGGTGGAGGAATATTTGTGTTATTGTAGTGGGCTCATGCTTGGTAGACAAAATTTCTAATCCGGATAACAATCAATCTAGTGTTTGTGCGGCAACGGGTTCTTACAATCAAGTTAACCCTCAAAACCGTGTTAGTAATCAAATGGAACCACCTGGTTTTGCTCCAGTGTAAAACAATGGTCCAAATAGGTATAATCAAAATCAAGGTCAAGGGAATAATTTTAATCGGGGAAACAATTTTCATGGAAATCAAGGTTTTCAAGCTAAAAACAATAGAAGAGAGAATAAATTTTCAAATTATAGGATGTTTAAAACCAACCTTTTCAAGTTCCTAATAATCATGTTCAACAAGAGTTTTCAAATGAGTTTTCAAGTTACAAGAGAAATAATGATCAAATGATGAGAAACATGCAACATCAAATCAATTCGTTGAAAGGAGACTTTAAGAATGAAATTCAAAACAAGATGAAGACTCAACAAGCCATCTTGATGAATCAACAAAATGTTTAGTGTTCTCAAAACTAACTCTGCAAAAATATGTTAAGTGGATTCTTTCAAAATCAAGCTTAACTTGGGTACTCTTCCGAGTTAATACCTTTCCAAAACCCAAAGGTGAGGATGAATGCAATCACATTCTCGGCAAGTGGTGTTGCTTTATGAGGACCCTTGATTCTTTTTTTTGTACTAAGCAGTCTCCTCTTTAAAAGAGGTGTAGTGGAATGAGAAACCGAGGATACAACAGATAAAGAGCAAACAAATTTCCAAGGAAGTACCGCTCACATCCCACCTCCGGTTAATCCCATTCCAATTCTGGAACCCGATGTTCTGAAGACTTTACCTAAGCCAAATATTTCGTATCCTTCGCGACGTAATGATTAAAAATCCCATGACAAAGCTTCGAATCAAATGGAGAGGGATCTTCTAATGCTCTCGCAAATTTTCAAGATTTGCGCTTCGACATTAGTTTCGCGGATGCTTTACTTTTGATGCCAAGATTTGCTCCTACGATTAAGAATTTGCTCCTACGATTAAGAGTTTGCTCATGAATAAGGAAAAATTGATTGAATTAGCTAAGATACCGTTGAACGAGAATTGCTCGGTGATGCTCCTCAAAAAGCTTCCCGAAAAGCTTGGAGATCCCGGCAAGTTTCTTATTCCATGTAATTTCCTAGGAATGGATGTATGTCACGCCTTGGCCGATCTTGGCGCAAGCATAAATCTTATGACTATTTCCTTTTGGAAAAAGCTTTCTTTACCGGAACTTACACCAACTCGGATGACTTTAAAGTTAGCGGATTGATCGATTACTCATCCTAAAGGACTCGCCGAAGATATTTTTGTTAAAGTTGGGAAATTTCACTTTCCTACCGATTTTGTTGTTGTTGATTTCGAAGCCGATCCTCGAGTTCCTCTCATACTTGGGAGATCCTTTTTGAGGTCCGGTCGTGCTTTAATCGATGTTTATGGAGAAGAAATAACCCTTCGAGTTAACAATGAAGCCGTCACTTTTAATCTCAATCAGACTACGTGATACTCCTCAACATATGATGATTCGTCGATATACCGAATTGACGTCATTGATGTGGCTTGTGAGGAATTTTCTCAAGAAGTACTTGGTTTTTCGAATAATTCTTCGAGTGGCAATCCCACTTCGTCTTCATAACCGATTCTTTCTTCTACTACCCCTTCGTTCACTCCTTTTGAAGGAGGAGATTTTATTTTAGAAGAGATGGAGACTTTCCTACAAACTCCTGATGAGTTAACAGATTTAGATGATGATTTCTACGACACGAAGGGAGATATTCTTTATCTTGAGCAATTGTTAAATAAAGACCCATCTCCGACTCTCTCTCCAAAGAATAATGAAGACCTTAAGGAAGTTACCAAGGCAAAACCTTCAATTGAAGAACCTCCAGAATTAGAGTTAAAAGATTTACCGTCTCATTAGAAATAGGCTTACTTGAAGCATTAAGCGACAAGTTTAACAGTGATTATTGCAAAAGGTTTAAAAGATAATGAAAAAGAAGCTCTCTTAAAAGTGCTCAAATCACATAAACGGGCCATTGCATGGAAAATCACCGACATCAAGGGTATCGACCCTCGTTTTTGTACACACAAAATCTTGATGGAGGATGATTACAAACCCATGGTTCAAAGTCAAAGATGGGTTAACCCAAAAATTCACGAGGTAATAAAAAAAGAGATCCTAAAACTTTTTGATGCCGACATGATTTACCCGATCTCCGACAACCCATGGGTTAGTCCAATGCATTGTGTTCCAAATAAAGGAGGAATAATCGTTGTTGCTAATGAAGAGAATGAATTAATTCCGACACGTTTAGTTACTGGGTGGAGAGTTTGTATCGACTATAGGAAATTAAATGAAGAAACTCGAAAAGATCATTTTCCATTGCCGTTTATGGATCAAATGTTAGAAAGATTATCCGGAAATGAGTTTTATTGTTTTCTAGATGGATTTTCAGGGTATTTTCCAATACCGATAGATCCCCAAGACCAGGAGAAAACTACTTTCACATGCCCATGTGGAACTTTCGTGTACCGTCGCATGCCTTTTGGTTTGTGTAATGCTCCTGGTACTTTCCAACAATGTATGATGGCCATATTCCATGATATGATCGAAAAGACTATGGAAGTGTTTATGGATGATTTCTCAGTTTTTGGGATAGTTTTTGTTTCGTGCCTCTCCAATTTAGAAAAGGATGCTAAAATGGTCTGAGACACAAAATTTAGTTCTTAATTCGAGTTAGTTGTCACTTATGTGTAGAGATGAATTGTATTAGGACATTTAAATTTCAAAAATCGGATTTGAGGTCGATCATGCTAAAGTCGATGTTATCGCTAAGCTCCCTCGCCCGACTATCGTAAAAGGTGTTAGGAGTTTCCTAGGTCAAGCGGGTTTTTACCGACGCTTTATCCAAGATTTTCAAAAAAATTTCTAGACCCAGTGAAGGAGTTACTCACCTTGCTTAAGAGATAGGACACCGTTTGTGGTTTCTAAGGATTTGTTTTGAGGCTTTATGAGGGACTCTTAAATAGAAGCTTACTGAAGCTTCGATCTTAGTTGTCCCAGATTGGAACCTACCTTTCGAACTTATGTGTGATGCTAGCGACTTCGCGATTGGTGCGGTTTTAGGACAACGAAAGATGAAGCACTTTCATCCTATATATTATGCTAGTAAGACGATGACCGAAGCTCAAATTCATAAACTCACGACGGTGAAAGAATTGGCTTACCCGTTTGGTGTATGCTTTTGAAAGTTTCGGGCATATCTTGTATTATTATAAAGTATCGTGTATGACGGAGATATCACTCGGCTTTAAAGTTACCTTAGGAATAAACATAGATGGCAAGCCGAGGTTGCTCCGATGGGTTCTCCTCCTACAAGAATTTGATATCACCATCCGTGATAAAAAAAGGAAGTGAGAACCTTGCGGCCGATCATTTATCTAGACTTGAGAATCCTCATAAGGATGTATTAGAAAACAAAGACATAAATGAAAATTTTCCTTTAGAGACTCTTGGTGCTTTAACTAGTAAAAGTACCCCATGGTTTGCGGACTTTGCAAATTTCCATGCGGGGAATTTATCATTCATAAGGTATGAAGACTCAACAAAAGAAGAAGTTTTTCAAGGACGTTAAACATTATTTTTGGGACAATCCTTATCTTTTTCGTATTTGTGTGGATCAAATTATTCGAAGGTGTATGCATGGGCAAGAAGCTAATGATATCCTCAAAGCTTGTCATGAAGGACCCACTGGTGGCCATTATAGTGCCAATCTCACCGCTCGAAAAGTATTTGATGCCGGTTTCTTTGGCCGACCATATATTGAGATGCCCATACTATGATCAAATCTTGTGATACGTGTCAAAGACAAGGCAAAAATTTCAATCGGTGAGATGCGTCAAAATGTCTATTCAGTTCTATGAAATTTTCTTGTATGGGGTATCGATTTTATGGGACGTTTCCGTTTCACTGTGGAATATAAATACATCTCGTTTCCGTTGATTATCTTTTCAAGTGGTGTGGAAGCAAATGCGCTCACACTGAAAAACTGATGCATCGGTTGTAGTTAAGTTTTTGAAATCTCTTTTTGCCTAATTTGGAACACCTAGAGCTATTATAAGCAATCGTGGGACCCATTTTTGTAATGATCAATTTGTAAGTAATGTCTAAGGTATGGGGTTCATCATCGTTCTTCTAGCCGCTAATCACCCTCAGAACGAAGCGGTCAAGTAGAGGTGGCCAAATCGCGGGTGTGAAACGTATTCTAAGAAAGGATGGTTGGAGTGAAAACCGTGCTTGTGATCTGACCAAATTAGATTTGGACTCTTGATGGGCATTTTGTATACGATTTTAAGACACCGATTAGTGGTCGCCTTACAAGTCTAGTATTACGGAAAAGTCTTGCCATTTACCTATCGAGTTAGAGCTAAAGCATATTGGGCATTTGTAACATGTGAGTGATTTTCGATCTTAGAGCGGGTGATCACCGGAAGCATCAAACTCAATGAACTTAATGCGCTTCGTGATCAAGCTACGAGCAATTCTTTGATATTTAAAGGGAGGGCCGAAGAAGCTCACTACTCTAAGATTTCAAAAACCGCATTTTCCATGGTTGGGGATCGAGTTTTACTATATGATCGAGAACTCTTGTCTGAGATATCTCGATGAAAGCTAAAAGCTGTTGGTCGGGACCTTTCACCATCACCCAAGTTTTTCCATACGAAAAACCATCAAGTTATCTTAACCCGATGGTCCCACTTTAAAAGGTGAATAGGTCATCGTGATGAGAGACATTACAGACGGAGGGGAAGATCTTACCACCAAGGTAGTCCAGGAATCTCTAAACTTTCTCCATAGGGGCACGAATGAATTCGGGGATCGAGTCAAGCTATGTGACTCGGTTACCAAAAACAAAGCGCTTCGTGGGAGGCACCCCATGCTTATCCTTCTATCTTCTTTCTTATTTCTAATGTGATGTGAGGAGGCTTGTACTCTTCCGATTCTTGTTGTTTGTGCTTGTGATTGTTTGTAGGATTAACCCAAAAAATTTTGAAGACTCTCGTGTTCGGTGTTTTGTCCCGGTTCACTCGAGCTTCCTATCCTTTGCTTGCCATTAGTTTGGGGAAATCCGATATCCTAAGATTTTTATCGACTAACATTTATCTTTTAGCATACTTGATAAACGGCTTGAGATTTTTGTGATACTTTCTTCACGCTTAGATTATGCATTCGACTTTTTGAGTTCTAGTATGGGGTTTTTAAAATCTTAGGCTAGGAAACATTGAGGAGAATGTTTAATTTTAGTATGGGGTAGTATATCTTCGATATGATCTTACCTACTTTTGCCCGTTGTTCTCACGTACCCCGTTTTCCCACAAAAATTTTAAATTTTTAAGTCTTAATATAATGTTCAAAAAAATGTTGAAAAATAAGTAGTTGAAATAAAAAAATAGTTGACACGAATGTAGGTTTTCCGTTGGTGAGAATGAAAAGTAAATTTTGACCTGACCGGTTTTATATCTTAGCTTTCTCCTTAACTTTAAATAGATTTATTTTGCTGATCTTTTATAAAAGGAGCTATAAAACGCAAGTCTAGCTTGAAAAAGTCAAGACTTTACAAGTTCCCATAATTGATTTTAAATATGTAAATATCGATTTATTAGAGTTGAGATTGTTACCAGTCTATGTGACTTGTTAAAGTGCCGAGCATAATTCGTAGGCTAAGTATTCATGAAAATTTCTTGATTAGATAAATTTAAATTGTGAAGAACAAGAGATGTTAGAGTAGAGATAAGTTGTGATGCTAAGGCATAGAATAGTTGGGATTTCTTTTATAGGCTCATAAGTGTATGATAAGATGTAGCTAATTTTTCTCCCATTAGCTTGTTTACTTTTTATATAATTGCTTTAATAAAGTAAAGTGTGTGGCTTTTTGGGAATAATTAGTTAATAGGAAGTTTTCTTTATTCCTTGTGTTTAAGATGATTACACACCTGGAATATTAAGTTGGATACTATATTGTATCACCAATCAATAAGTATTTTGCTTATCCCTTAAAAGAGGCCAGTAGGGTATCTGGGTATTGTAAGGAATCTAATAAGTGAAATTAAGCCTATATTCATTCATTAATGAGCCTTAGGGTATATGGAATGGATATTTTTCTTAATTTTTTGTCTTGTTTGTACAATAAGAGAGAAAGGCCTTAGAGAGTTAATGGGTGCAAATAAGATTGGTCATTTATGATCTTTAAAGAGAGATCCTTAGGGTACATAGTAGAGCAATGTGTGTTGAATGCCTATGTCTTAAGTAACCTATTAAAAGCTAATTTTGGTCGCCTCGATGTGGACTTTAATCTTGATTGCATTTGATCTTTTGAAAAGGGCTAGGAGCTAATTATTGCATTTTTAACCGTTACACTTTATTTTTGGAATTAATAAGTATCGAAATAAAGTCTTAAAGAGCCTTCGGGTATATGACTTAAATAAAATCTTGAGATACAAAATTAGGACATAAGGGAGGAAAAGTAAGTAGAAACAATGAGGCTTTACTGGAGTGTATTAGCATCATTTACTTGTTATTTTGCAATGGTCTTGATTTTAAGCTTGGCTTGGAGAAGTGAAAGTCGGGGCACCGATAGAATTATCCGATTTGGACATTTTTTGTGCCTTTTTTGGTTCCGTGCATCTAAAAGTTATCAATGAATAATGAAAGCAATACATTATGTCACACATGAATAAGTTGTAAGTTGTAAATTATGAAAATCATAAAAATGAAAAAAGTTTTGAAAAATGGAAATAGGGTGTTTTAAAAATTGTGATTTTTTACACTCACCTCAAAAAGGTCTTTGCTACTTTTCTAAAGGAATTAGTTCTGGGGATAAGTTTTGAGGTATTTGGTTCTGGGCATAAAACATTGCCGTGAGGCAATATAACAATCACTTGTTTGGGGATTTTTGATTTGTGAGAAAATTCACCTATCCTATTTATACCATAAATGGCTCCCTTAAATGATCAAAATGTGCAAAAATATGCTTGTATTTGTGTATTTTGTTGTTTGTGAATGTGTAGGTATGGATATTGCAAAAATCACAAGAAAACGGTCAAAATCGGACAAACACAAACACGGGAATGGAAAGAGTACACAAGAGATGGGAGTTTTCTAGCAAAGGTCAACAAAGTCAACCCTTGGTCAAACTTGGTCAAACCACAAAATGCCAAAACCCTTAAAAATACCTAAATAAGCCTTAATGTTAAAACCAAATTCATAATAAGTCCTTAAAACCCTAACACCGTTAGTCTTGTTATCTCTTTATAACCAAATCCTTTATAAATTCACCAAGCCCTTTAACATTTTCTCGAGCCCAAGTTCAAAAAAAATAGCCCAAACCATTTTATAAAAGCCCAAGTCAACTCACGTTTAAACCCGGGTCAAATAAACAAAACGTATAAAAAAAGGCGCGGGAATTGTGAGTTACTATTCATGTTTCTTCCCCAATTTACCCAGCTCAAAATTAACCTAAATAAAAAGGAAATTAACTCAATCCAACGTGGCCATAAGAGATTCTAGTACTATGCTACACGCTGGTAAGCTATTACATCACAAAAGCTCATGATTGGTTAGCTATGACAAGGGGAATGATACGTGGGCTCTAGGAAAACATTACTTTAATGGGATTTTGCACTAAATCAAGGCTACTTAAAGAAAACACAAGAGCTCCCAACTTATTGGATTGCCAGCTTGGCAATCCGTGTGATGGAAATTGATCTAACGGCCAAAATGAAGGATCCAATGATTGGCAATGAATGAAGGGTGATGATCAAAGCAGAGGGGAGCGTGTATCCAAGACCTAGAAGCTTCTTGAAGTATATAAACTACACAGGACTCTCTCACTCACAGCAGGGGGAGATAGTTTTTAGCTTTTAGTAGTTTTTAAATAATTTTAGCTTATGTCACTTTAGCTTATTCGTATTTTCATTTCATGTAACTTTTCACTTTCAATTTTGTAACTCTGTTTTCTAGTAATGAAAGTTTAATTGTTCTAGTGAATTATGCAATCGGTCTTTTATAAGTTTATTTTATGCTAAAAATGATCTAAAATAAGCTCTATGTTTCATAAGCTCTTTTTGTCCTTAACGCTACTAAAAGCTCCAGTTTCAAATTACTGGGAAGTCTAATGGAATTTGATAGTTGCTTATAGAAACTATCACCACTTGAATTCTATTAAGCAGCTAATCTAATTCTATTTAGAACCTTCAAGTAATTAAGCAGATGTTTAAGTATGCTTAAGGGACAAAAAGAGCTTATGAAACGTAGAGCTTATTTAGATCTTTTATTTCTTTCCAATTCATTTTTACTCTCACCACCCAGACACATTCATTTTTAGCTAAACAGTCTCTTTATAACTCATTATTTTAAAAGGACAGCAGATAGATTGAATATAAAGAACAATTTTAAACTTGCATTAACTAGAACACAGTAGATTACATAAATTGAAAAGTGAAAAGTTGCATGAAATGAATAATTTAAGAATCAAATAATGCTCTTAGAAAGTGACATAAAGGCGAAAGTTATTTAATTACTACTATAAGCTCTAAATCATATAGCCTTCCAGATAAAACTTGCTCCCCTGAAGATGATGAGTGAGGTTGGCAAACAATAGAAGTAAGTAACATGCGTCGTGAGATGGGCGGGGGTGGATACCCTCTCTGATTTTACTTCGTGGATAGGAGGCGAGGTAACTTGGAGGTTTCTCGTCACTCACTACATACCCCTCGGCTTTTTGAATCTTCCACATTTCCAACTCTCCTATTTCCCGACAAAGAACCCATTAAGTATCAATTCACTAAAAAATTTGCCAATCCCACATGCACCACCCACAATCCCAATCATATGTGAGATACCTTCATTAAGAAGTATATCACAATAACTATTGGCTGTCGCAATTCAATAAGAATAAATATTACGATCAATTTCCATCTCAACGGATTTGCCCAAGCTGGCAATCCAAATAAGTTTGGGAAAACCGTCTCTTGTGTTTGCCTATTTAGCCCTTAGTATACTATTTACTTTAGTGCTAAATATCTCATTTTAAAGTATGCTTTCCCTTGGAGCTCCATGTGTCATTCCCTTTGTACATAGCTAACCCAATCATGGCTCTTGTGATTGTAATAGCTTGCTGTGCGTGTTGCATTAGTACTAGAATCTCTTGTGGCCACGTTGGATTGAGTTAATTTCCTTTTTATTTAGGTTAATTTCGAGCTGGGTAAATTGGGGAAGAAACATGAATAGTAATTCACAATTCCCGTGCCCCTTTTTTTATACGTTACGTTTATTTGACCCGGGTTTAAACGTGAGTTGACTTGTTAGGTTTTATAAACGACGTTTAGGCATTCTGTTTTTGTACTTGTGCTCCGAGAAAATGTTAAAATGGGTCTTGGTGATTTTATATGGGATTGGGTTTTATAAAAGAGATAACGACCGTTAGTCTATATAATAAAAAGGACTAACGGTATTTGTTACGGTTTTAAGGGGACCTTATTGTGAATTTGTTGAAAATCATCTAGAAGCTTCATTTACGGGTGTGTTTGAGGGTGTTGTCTTTTTTAGTTTGACCAAGGTTGACCAAGGTTTGATTTGGTGGACCTTTGCTAGAAAACTTCCATTCTTTTGTGTACTACTTTCCATTCCGTGATCGTGTTTGTCCGGTTTTGAACCGTTATCTTGTGGTTTTTTGCACTAAATTATCCATACCTAACATTAAAATAACAAAATACACAATACAAGCATATTTTTTCACATTTTGTCATTTAAGGTGCAGAGTGATATGTGGATCTTTAAATAGGCTCATGTGATTTCTCACATATCAAACTTCCCCAACTAAGTGATTGTCGTGTCCCCACGCAATCGTTGTTTTATGCCCTAAAACCAAAATGACCTCAGAACTTCCCAAACTAATTCTTTGAAAGTAGCCAAAAGACTGTTGTGGGGATATCTAGTGTTTTAAAGAAATCACAAATTTTTTTAAAACCAACCTATTTTTACCAGTATTATCTAGACATGATGTACTCTGTTGTATTCGTTTTTACATAATTTTTCTAATTTACAATTACAACTTAATCATGTAGTAGTAACGCTATAATGTATTGCTTTCATTATTCATTGATAACCTTTAGGATCACGGAAACAAAATAAAAGCACAAAAATGTGTCCAAATGGCTAAATTTTATGTCCAACGACTTTTCACTTCTCCAAGCCAAGCTTTTAAATCAAGAATAGACCATGTGGCAGACTATGTGATGCTGGTGTTATGGGTGAGATGGTACTACTCATAAAAGCTATTGCCTAGTACTTACTTTTCTCCCTACTATATTCCTAATTTTTGATATGAAGATGTTATTTAAGTCATATACCCGAAGGCTCTTTAAGACTTTATTTCGATACTTATTAATTCCAAAAATAAAGTGTGACACGGTTAAGGATGCATTAATTAGCTCCTAGCCTCTTTTCAAAGTTCAAATGCAATCCAAGATTTTTACATAGTCCACATCGATGGGACCTCTTACTCAATTTAGCTTTTATTAGGTTACTTAAGCAACGGCTGCTAATTATGTCACTATACCCTAAGGCCTCTTGAAGACATAAAATGGACCAAATCTTATTTGCACCATTTACCCTAAAGGTCTTTGAATAGGACAAACAAGACATACAATTAAGAAACAATATCCATTCCATATACCTTAAGGCTCTTTAACGGAGATGGAATAAGGCTATAATTCACGATTAGATCTACTTACCCCATATACCCTAAGGTCTTTAAGGGATAGCAAAATACTTTTTATTGTGATACATATAGTATGCCAAATTAAGTATTCTGGTGTTGTACTCATCTTATATCATCATGGAACTAAAGAAAACTTCTATTAACTAATTAATAGAACCAAAAACCACTCAACTTATTTATTTAAACAATTATATTGTTAAAGGTGAAACAAGCTGAATGGGGAGAGAAAAGCTTAAATTAACATTATGAGCCTTAAAGAAATCCAACTATTCTATGCTTAGATCACTAACAGACTACTCTACTCTAACATCCTTTTTTCTTGTTCTTCACAATTTAAATGTTCTAATAAAGAAATTCATGAATACTTCAGCCTAACGAATAAGATCGGCACTTTAACAAAGTTCAATAGACTGGAACAATCTTCAACTCTAATAAATCGATAAGTTTACATATTTAATAATCAATTAAGAGTGTGATCTTGTAGTAAGTCTTGACCCTTTCTTTCTAAAGCTTCGACTTGCGTTTTATAGCTTCCCGTTTATAAAAGTTCAGCAAAATAACGATTTAAAGTTAAGAGAAGCTTAAGATATAAAACCCGGTATGAAAGGGTCAGGTCAGAAATTTACTTTTCTTTCCCACCCAAACGGAAAACTTACATTCGTTGACAAACTAGTTTTTTATTTCAAGACTTATTTTTTAACCAATTTTTTTGCATTATATTTAAGACTAAAAAATTTAAATTTTCTGTGGGAAAAACGGGGTGAGTACGTGAGAACAGACGGGCTAAAAGTAGGTAAGATCATATCGATAAGATATACTACCCCATACTAAAATTAACCATTTTCCTCAATGTATCCTTGCCTATGTTTTTAAAGAAACCCCATACTAGAAACTCAAAAAAGTCGAATGCTAGTTAAGCGTGATGAAAGGTATCACAAAAATCTCAGCCGTTTATCAATGTATGCCTAAATGATAATGTTAGTCGATTAAAAACTCTTAGATATATGGATTTCCACTAACTTCCAGTGTCAAGCAAAGGATAGGGAGCTCGAGTGTGATGTCGGGACCAAAAAACACCTGAACACGAGAGTCTTCAAAAATTTTTGGGTTACTCCTACAGTAACAATCACAAGCACCATAACAACAAGAAGAATCGGAAGAGTACAAGCCTACCTAATCACATTAGAAATCTAAGAAAAGAAGATAGAAGGATAAGCATGGGGTAGCCTCCCACAAGATAAGCGCTTTGTTTTTGGTAAACCGTGTCATACATAGCTTGACTCGTCCTTGAATTTATTAGGCCTTGGAGAAAAGTTTTGAGATCCTGGTACGCCTTGGGTGTAAGTACACCCTCCGAAGTAATGCTTCAACTCACAGATGACCCATTCACCTTAAAAGTTTGGACCATCGGGTTAAGATACTTGATGGTTTTCGTCTGAAAAACTTTGTGTGATGGTGAAAGGTACCGACCAACGTGTTTTTTAAGCTATTTGTCCTCTCAGAGAATATCTTTAGCGAGAGTGAAGAGTTAAAACTGGTCACCAAACATTGATATAAGGCGGTTTTTGCTCTTAGAGTATGTGACTTCGTGTCTCCCTTTATATATCAAAGACCATTCTCGTAAGCTTCGATCACGAAGCTCCCGATTAAGTTCCGTTGAGTTTGTATGCTTCCGGTGATACCCGCCAGTTTTAAGATCGAAATAGCATGTTTCAAAGCCCAATAAGCTCTTATGCTTAACTCGGTTTGGTAAAGGGCAAGACTTTCCCGATATACTAAATACTGGTAAGGCGTACCAACCTAATCGGCTGATCTCTAAAATCGGTTACAAAATGCCCATAAAAGTGTAATCCTAAAGTTGTCAGACCACAATATGGCACGGTTTTCTCTCTCCAAACCATCCTTTCTAGAATCAGTTTCCAAACTCGGCGATTTGGACACCTCTGCTTGACCCGCTATGTTTGAGGGTGATTAGCTAGGTAGCAAGACGAGTGAGTGAACTCTCATACTTAGACATTACTTTAGCAAATTGATCATTACGAAAAAATGGGTCTCACGTATTGCTTTATATTAGCTGTCTATAAGAGGTGCGTTCTCGCAATTAGGCAAAAGAGATTTTCAAATAAAAAACATTAACTACATCCTTGCGCTATCATTTTCGGGGAGCGCATTTGCTTCCACCCACTTTGAAAGATAATCAACGGAAACGAGGATGTATTTATTTCCACGTGAAGACGGAAAAGGTCCCATAAAATCGATACCCCATCCATCGAAAATTTCACAAACTTGAATAGCGTTTTGAGGAATCTCATCTCGTTGTGAAATTTTTCCTTGTCTTTGACACGTATCACAAGATTTGATCATAGTATGGGCATCTCGATATATGGTCGGCCTAAAAGAAAGAAGAAAACCTGGCATCAAATATTTACGAGCGGTGAGTGGTTGAGGACTGCACCGATAATGGCCACCAAGTGGGTCCTTCATGACAAGTTTGAGGATATCATTAGCTTCTTGCCCATGCATACACCTTCGAATAATTTGATCCACACAAATACGAAAAAGATAAGGATCATCCCAAAAATAATGTTTAACGTCCTTGAAAAACTTCTTCTTTTGTTGAGTCGTCATTCCTTTGATGATAAAATTCCCCGCATGGAAATTTGCAAAGTTCGCAAACCATAGGGTACTTTTACTAGTTAAAGCACCAAGAGTCTCTAAAGGAAAATGTTCATGTTATGTCTTATGGTCTTCGAATACATCTTATGAGGATCTCCAAAAGTCTGATAAATGATCGGCCTGCAAGGTTTCACTTCCTTTTTTTTATTCACGGATGGTGGTGTCAAATTCTTGTAGGAGGAGTACCCATCGGAGCAACCTCGGCTTGGCATCTTGTTTATTCCTAAGGTACTTTGAGAGAGACACGAACTGTGAAGACTTTCAACGTGATCCGGTTATACACTATGCTTTTAGATAAGACAAAGATATGCCGAAACTTTTCAAAAGCTATACACTACGGTAAAAGATTTCGCTTTCTCGTTCGTAGTTGTAATGAAATGTTGTGCTCTCGGTCATCGTCTTACTCGCATAATTAATTATGGATGAAAGTGCTATTCATCTTTCGTTGTCCTATTAACCGCACCAATCGCGATGGGCTAGCATCAACATAAGTTCGAAAGGTGGTTCTCCAATCTGGGACAATCTTAGAGATGAACTTCAGTAAGCTTCATTTTTAAGAGAACTCTCAAAGTGTCATCAATACAATCCTTAGAAAACACAAATCGGTGTTTCCTTCTCAAGATGGGAGTCATAGGTCTAGAATTATTTTTGAATAGTCTGGGATTTCATAAAGCGTCTGGTTTAATATAAAACTCCCGCATGAACTAGGGGGAAACTCTAACACCTTTTACGATAGGTCGGGCGAGGGAGCTTAGCGATAACATCAACTTTAGCAAACGCGATCGTCCTCACATTTCCATTTTGAAAATTTTATGTCCTCAATACAAAATCCTTCTCTACACATAAAGTTGACACCTATATCTCATTAAGAACTAAATTTGTGTCTTCACACCTTTTTAGCATCTTTTCTAAATTGGAGAGGCACGAATCAAAACTATCCCCAAAACCTGAGAAATCATCCATAAACACTTCCATAGTCTTTCGCGATCATATCATGGAATTGGCCATCATGCATTGTTGGAAAGTACAGGAGCATACACAAATCCAAAAGGGCATGCGACGGTACACGGAAAGTTCCTCATTATGGGATGTGGAAAGTAGTTTTATCCTGGTCTTGGGGATCTATCGGTCTTGGGAATTACCCTGAAAATCATCTAGGAAATCAATAAAAACTTCATTTTCGGATAATCTTTCTAACATTGATCATATAACGGGCTAGTGGGGAAAATGATCTTTTCGAGTTTCTTCATTTAATTTCCTATAGTCGATACAAACTCTCCACCCGGTAACTAAACGTGTCGGAATTAATTCATTCTCTTCATTAGCAACAACGGTTATTCCTCCTTTCTTTGGAACACAATGCATTGGACTAAAACTCCATGGGTTGTCGGGATGCATCGGGTAAATCCATGTCGGCATCAAAAGTTTTTAGGGATCTCCGTTCTTGTATTACCTCGTGAATTTTTGGGTTTAAACCATCGCTTTGATTTGAACCATGTGTTGTAATCATCCTCATCAAGATTTTTGTGTGTACAAAAACAGAAGTGGTCGATACTCCCTTGATGTCCGGTGATTTTACCATTCACACATTGCAATGGCCCGTCCCGTTGTATTTGATTGAGCACTGTTTTAGAGAGCTTCATTTTTCATTATCTTTAAAACCTTTTGAATAATCACTGGTAACTTGTTCGTTTTCTTATGTCTAGAGTCAGCATATTCGAAGTGAGACGGTAAATCTTTTAAACTCTAATTCTGGAGGATCTTCATTGAAGGTTTTGCCCTTGGTAATTCCTTAAGGTCTTTCATTATTCTTTGGAGAGAGTAGAGTCGGGAGAATGGGTCTTTATTTACAATGCTCAAGATAATCCGATATCTCCCTTCGTGTCGTAGAAATCATCATCTAAATCTGTTAACTCATCAGGAGTTTGTAGGAAAGTCTCCATTCTCTTCATAAAATTAAATCTCCTCCTTGAGATAAAGAAACCTCGTGAACGAAGGGAGTAAGTAGAAGAAAGAATCGGTTTATGAAAGACGAAGTGGGATTGACCTAACTGAAGAATATTATTCGGTAGAAAAAAAACAAAGTACTTCTTGAGAAATTCCTCACAAGGCCACATCAATGACGTTCAATTCGGTTTATTATCGCACGGAATCATCATATGTTAGGGAGTACGCACGTAGTCTGATTGACGATTAAAAGTGACGGCTTCATTGTTAACTCGAATAAGGGTTTATTTCTTCTCCATAAACATTCGATATTAAAGCTACTGACCGGACCCAAAAAGGATCTCCCAAGTAATGAGTGGAACTCGAGGATCGGCTCTTCGAAGGATATCTCGAAACAACAAACAAAATCGGTAGGAAAGTGAAATTTTCCCAAGCTTTTAACAGAGAGTGATCTTTCGGCTGCTTCCTTAGGATAGAGTAATCGATCAATCCGCTACTTTAAAGTCATCGAGTTGGTGTAAGTTCCGGTATAAGAAAGTTTTTTCCAAGAGAGTGGATTATATGATCATATGTGTTTATGCTTGCGCTACGATGGCCAAGGCATGTGATACATCCATTCCTAGGAAATTACTTGGAATAAGAAATTGCCGGTTTCCAAGCTTTTTCGGGAAGCTTTTTGCAGGCAGATCACCGAGCAAATTCTCGATCTCAACGGTATTCTTAGCTAATTAAATCAATTTTTCCTTATCATGAGCAAACTCTTAATCGTAGGAATTACTCTTGCATCAACAGTAACGCTATCCGCGAATCTAATGTTCGAAGCACGCCAATCTTGAAAGATTTGGAAGATCCTCTCCATTTGATTCAAAGACTTTTTCACGGGGACTTTTTGATTATTACGTCGTGAATGATATGAAAATTTTCGGGCTTTTTTTTTTTAGTAAAAGTCTTCAGATCATCGGGTTCCAGGGAATCGGAATGGGATTAACTCGGAGGTGGGATGTTGAGCGGGTACTCCTTGGAAATTTGTCTTTGTCTTTATCCGTTCAGGTCCTCATCGGTTTCTCATTCCACTACTTTTTAAGAGAAGGATTAGTAAGAATCTAAAAAGGGTCCCTCATAAGCAACACACTATCGGTAGTTCGTAGATTGCATTCATTCACACTTTGGGTTTGGATGGTATTACTCGGATGAGTACCCGAAGTTAGCTTGATTTTGAAAGATCTCCACTTAACATATTTTGCAAGTTACGTTGAAAACATTTTGTTGAATCATCAAGTTGGCTGTGATTTCTTCATCTTGTTTTTGAATTTCATTCTTAAAGTCTCACTTTGCAACCGAATTGTTTTGATGTTGCATGTTTCTCATCATTTGATACTTATTTCTCTTTGTAACTAGAGAAAATAATCATTTGAGAGACTCTAGTGTTTGATAACGAATTATTTTAGGAACTTGAAAAGGTTGGTTTTGAAATCCTTAAATTGTGAAAAATTTAGATCATGATTTTTTTTAGCTTGAAAAACCTTGATTCCTAAAGAAATGAAAATCTGTTTCCCCGATTAAATTATTTCCCTTGACCTTGATGTTGTTTATACCTATTTTGGACCATTGTTTTACACCTGGAAGCTAAAACCTAGGGGTTCCCATTTGTTACTAACACGGTTTTGAGGTGTTAACTCGAATTGTAGAAACCCAGTTGCCGCATACTCAAACACTAGAGTTGAGATTGTTAACAGGTATTAGAGTTCAATTTGTTACCATGCATTGAGGCCCACTAAAAGTAACACAAATCTTCCTAACCGCTTTAACCAGAGCTCGGGGCGTGACGTGTGTGTGTGTGTGTTAGAAAAACAATCTAAACTAAGGTTGATTTCAACTTATGCCAAAGCTTATCAATTCTTCATCCGTCATACTAACACTTTCCCTAGACTAGTTGTATTCATCTAGAAAACATTTGATTAATGATTAGTGAAATAACGGGGATCTTTTGATTTATCTAATTATTTCAAAGCTTCTCCTAGTGTCTACTCAAAAGATTTCCCACCTGCCGACATTTTAAGGGAGTCTGGATCTTTCTCGGTTTTTAAACCGTTATAGATGGTATCTTGACGTTAACTCCGTAATCGATGGTGGGGACAAGCTCTAAGCATTCCCCTTAATCGTTCCCAGCTACTCACTAAAGTGGTCTCGGAATTCGGAATTTTTGAGAAGGTTAGAACGAGAAATTTCATTCTTTAAAGTGAGTGGTTTTTGAAGGAGGGAAAATTGAATTTTCTCTGAAAAAGATGAGTATGTTGTACGAAGATCTCCAAGTCAAGATCGAATTAGGTGGTCTTTCTCGTACCAAACTTTAGCACCCCCCTCGAGTGAGTATGGAAACATCATAAGCTTAATAACATCATTCGGCACATCTCTAAATCATAAGTCGACTGGTAATCCGTTTGGAAACTTTGATATGAGCGTGGGGGATTTTCCTCTCATAACGTGAAACGGGTTCGCTTGAACATTGTAACAAAATTTGTTTAACTTTCAAAATGATCCGCTTTAATTTCTTGGTTAAAACGATGCTTTCTCCACTTACCCTGTCGTGGGTGCACGGTGTAGCTCTTCCATTGTACAAATCCGTCATTGGTGCACACTTCAACGATGGGTACGAGCTCGAGTTCGATACGTTTGTGAGCACCGTCCTCCTATTTCGACCGATCTCGGCAAATGGTTTACTGTCGAATTATTTGGAAAAATTGGATTTATAGTGCGCTATGCACTAAGCAAACTCAAAAATGATAAAGAAATGAGGAAAAGAGAATATTTTTGTTTTCCGCTCATAATCACACAAACTTTGGGTTTTGGGTTATCTCCCTTAAGTAAATTAAATTTTACAAAAGAGGTGGCGCCTTTTTCCGTCAGTGACACAAACGGTAAATTTTTTAATCTTAACTTCGGGAAAACTTATTGATGGATAATACTTCAGTTGAAAGTATTATATGTTGGTGTTCTTTTACCAACTTGGTAAATTTTTTATTTCTTATATTCACAAATTCACAAGAAAAATCGAGAAAAAAAAAACTCCGCAAATATAACGAGCAAATATTTTTGTATTTTTTTATTTATTAATCTTCTATTATACTATAAAAAAGAAAAGAAATCTATTTTTTATTATCTTTTTAATTTTTTTTGTTATTTTTGATTTTCTCTAAATAGCGTAACTTTCGGAAAACGAAAGGTTATTCAAACCACGATCGACAAATGCAACGAAGAATCTTAATCACAAATCCCCTAGGCAGCGGCGCAGCCAAAAAACTTGATAGTCTCAAGTATATATCTAATAATATCCAAATTATAGAAAATTCCAAAACTACCTTGAGGACTAAGTTTAGTAGAAAAATTACAAAAAATAAATACTATCACGTTTAACGGCCGGTAGTGGATTTACTGGGTCGTTTTTTTCCAACAAGACTTATGAAATTGAGAACCTCGTTTGTATTTGGGGGGAACAATGATTTGAATTGGTTCAATCTTTTTTGGGATTAAATTTTCTAAATCTATAATTAAAAACAATTTTAACACAAGCAAGAAAAAATTAATGATAAGCAATGTAAATTCAAAAATACTGTAATTAAAGAAAAACGTGACAATAAGCCAGAATACTAAAATTAATCCCCTAAATGATTTTCTAAACTTTTTCTAATTCCTAATATGGGGACTAATTTAATAGAAAATGCTAAAGAAATTTTAAAGCGAGAATGGTTTGAGACGAAGAGAAAAGAACATGAGAGAAATGAGTAGTTTAAAGACTTTAAAAGATTAATGAAGAAAACAAAGAGCGGAATGGGAGACGAAAGTTAGGGGATCGAATCCCGCGTATTCTTTAATAAAAGTGAAATAAACCTTCCCAATCAAAATACTCTAATAACCCTAACCGAATGTAAAATTTCACACCTATAGACCGAGTGAAAGAAGAGAATTGGAATGATGATGATAAGAAAATTTTATTAACAAATGACACAAGTTGCCGAAAAGCGAGCGAATGTGGTTATAGAGTTGTTTTGCATTTGTTTTTGTGTTGTAATTTGGCCCTTATCTATGGGGGAGATGGTGGGGGACACGAGGGGGCGTGTGTTGAAGGGGATTATTCGTGAGGGTAGTTCTAGCTTCTCTATAATGTGTGGTTTTGGTGGTGTTTACGTCGGGAAACATGGGGGATGTTTAACGTTTGTATTACCAGGGATTTACCGTCTTTTTGAAAGTGTTTTTGGAGTTCTTACTACGTCATATTCCAATACCCCTCATCATATGTGTGACGAGCCGCACATCATCGTGAACATCAACCTTGAAAAAGAGTAAAGGATCCCCAAACCCCACGAATTACCAAGGAAGAATACATCCCCCAAGGAAGAGTTGTCAAAAAAGGATGTAAATTGTCGTCAACCCTGAAAAGAACAGAAGAATAATACAGAATCCCAAGGAGAATTGTTTACTGAAGGATGAAGAAGACTCACTATAAGCACAAACAAAGATAATGCTCAAATTTAACCTGTAAACCAATAAGCTAACAAAATAACCCCATACACAATAAGCCTGACTAAGCAAAATATCACATTACTTATTGTTTAGACAAGAATGAAAATAGGGTTTAAAATAACTTAATCGTGCAAAACAGTAAACGTTCCAAAAGTCCCCCCCCACTTAAGGGAAATTCAAATCTTAACGTTGGTGAGGGGTTGTGTGTGTTGAGATGCTTAATAAAGGAGAAAGTCGTAGGTAGATAGGAAGAATATCGAAGAGGGTGTTTGCGAGTCTTGAACGTAACCCTACCCCATTTTTGATATAGAAGAAACCAAGCACTCTCACTTCTCCCCTTCCTTTGGTGCCCACACAGAAAGATTCGAAAAAAATATGAGGGAGCATTTTAAACAACAAGAAAGGATCCCGGGGGCGAGTCAGGGTTTCCCCCCCCACCACCCCCCACCCCACACCCTCCCACAAAAAAAGACCTTATTTTTTGCAACTAAATGCATTAAAAAGGCAAAGTTGAGTTGAAAACTGCTTTATTAATAAGCTATTTTTAAGTGGAATAAATCTACTTTTTCTAAATCACTCAAAATAAGCTACGTTAACAACTTTAAAATTAAGACAGGAAAACACTGAAAACCATTTTTTTTTACTTTTACCAAAAAACTAAAGATCTGAATATAACTAAGATAAAGCTAAAAAATAAGTAACTACTTAACTTAACACTAACCTTCTAAGCTATTTTAATCTAGAAATGAACAAAAAGCACAAGCATAAGCTGAATTTACCAATTAAGCACTTAAAGAGAAACTGGTGCCAAACAGACCTAATGCACCTTTTGAGCTTAATTATAAGCACACAAAAAAGCAAGATCCTTTGACGTGTGTTATAGCCTTATACTAATATAGAACCTTATTAAACTAAAAAAGCGATTTGAAAAAGCAATTACAAATGAATTTTTTGAGACAATTTTAATTAAGCAGAGAAAAAACTCAATGCAAAAAAAAAGCTCAGACTTAGGCTTTTTTTCTTGATATCTTTTGGTTTTTCTAATGAAGCTAGACAAACTAAGCTCGAATCCTATATCCTAATATAGCTACTGAATTATAAACACCCAATCATATACTTGATTTTAAACCAAATAATGTTATTTGAAGCTCAGAAATAAACTAAAAAGTTAGAACGGCAATAAGCTTAAAAATCAACAAACTAAGCTCACTTTGGGTATAAAATGTTTAACCAAAACAGTGCCTTAAGAGCCAACTTTGAGTGTATGTTTTCTATAAGCTTTAAGATCCTTATGGACTTTTAGGCTTATCCAACTTAAACTTGACCAACTAGAGCTACTAATAATAGATTTTAATATTATTTTGATATTTTTTATTTGCTTAAAGATGATGACTAACTTGAAGAATCTCTAATTTTCGTAGTGTGAACCTGAACTACTTGAAAAGACAAAATACCTGATTTTTAAGCTAAAAAAAAACCATAACAAAACTTATTTTATAAAACACTTAATACTTAAACAGATGAGTCATTTTCCATATAAAAACAAAACTATGTGTGCTCAAAAAATTCAAGTCCTAACATTTAACTTATCTTGTTGAATAATTAAGATTGAAGCACGGCTTTCGCTTGCCGTTTATTAACTGTTAGATGCATTTGACACCCACTAATCTCAAAACCACTATTGCAGTACCCTATCGAAATTAGTTTCTATACTCTTAGAATACGCCAGATCTCATAAGGTAAAGTAGGAAGCACTAGCAAATCTAAACAGGTCCTTTAAGCTTAATATGCATACTGAAAGAAAACTTGGACTAACAGATTCAACCTATTAATTAGCTCAATCTTAAAGATCAACTTGATACTAAGCTCTACACACAAATACCTAAAATGCTAATCTTATACTAAACCTCAGAATTCAAGATTCGCAAACTCCAATTTAAAGACCAGAAAAGGCCTAATTAGCGAGTACTAATCTCTGTAGTATGCTATGCCTAAACACTCCCTTTAAGATATGGTATAAAAAATAATCCATGAAATATCAGCTTTCATAAAATTAAGATTTAAAAGCAACAAGTATCACAATACTCAGATACTAGACAACTTATACACCAACATATTAATGAACCAATTTTTAATATAAGCTCAAATAATCAGACGACAATATGCAATACTAAAGCTATGCTAATATTTTGGTTTTTTTTAACTGTTTTTAAATAATATATGCTAGATTATGATTTTCAAGCTACTTATCTAATACCTAAATACAGTATCAAAAAAGATAATAGCAAGCTTAAGCTAAAATTTTAAATGAATTAAGCTACTAACAAACAGATTAAGCAATTAAGAATATTTTAACTAAAATTATGAAGAGACAGATAAGTAAAAATAAAGGAAAATGAGATGGTACCTCACACCTCAGCTAAACAGGGGTGAGTGCACTTAATAGAGCTTATACAAACAGCTTAAGCTTATAGCTTAAGCTTATTCCTAAATACCTATTCTAAACCTAACTCCTGACCTTCAGGAACTATTACCACTTCGAGATTCTATAAGCATTCCATCCAAATTCTATTAGATTCAAGTAATTAAGAGTTTTTTAGTGGCTTAAGGACAAAAAGGAGAATATGAAACAAATTAGAGCTTATTTAGATCATTTTAGCATATAAGTAAACTTATTAATAAAGACATAGGCATATAAGAACATTTAAATCTTTCATTACTAGAAACTGATGTTGTACAAAATTAAATGAGAAAATTACATGAAATTGAAAAATTACGAATAAAGCTAAGTGACATAAGATAAATTATTTAAAAACTACTAAAAGTTATAAAAACTATCTCCCTCCTGCGCTGGGAGTGAGAAGGGTTCTTGTATTCTATAGCTTGACGAGAAGCTTCTA
Source organism: Tanacetum coccineum (assembly GCA_026074375.1). Lineage (NCBI taxonomy): Eukaryota > Viridiplantae > Streptophyta > Magnoliopsida > Asterales > Asteraceae > Tanacetum > Tanacetum coccineum. Next base: position 33,889 of record BQNB010055034.1, read on the forward strand.
GCGGTCTTGGATACCCGTTCCCCATCTGCTTTGGTTCACACCCTTCATTCATTGCAATCAATTGGATCCTTCATTTTGGCCGTTAGATCAATTTCCATCACACGGATTGCCAAGCTGCAATCCAATTAAGTTTGGAGCTTTGTGTTTTTTGCCCTTGATTTAGTGCAAAAATTCTCATTTAAAAGTTGGTTTCCTTGAGCCCATGAGAGTCATTGACCTCTGACAAAGGTCATGAAGATAGCTAAAACCAATCATGAGCTCTCTGTGACGCTAATAGCGTTGCTGATGCGTTGTTAGCATAGTACTAGCTCTCTTGTGGGCCACGGTTGGATTATTGTTTATTTCATCGATTGTTTATTAGGTATTTCGAGAGTTGGGTAATTTGGGGAAGAAACGTGAATGTTAATTTCCACACTTCCTGCGCACCGTTTTTTAACGTTTTGTTTTATTTGGGTACCGGGGTTTAAATGTTGAGTTGACTTTGGCTTTTATAAATCAGTTTGGGGCCATTTGTTTTGAACATTGGGTCGGGAAAATGTTAAAGGCTCTTGGATTGAGATTATATAAGGATTTGGTTATAAAGAGTATAAATGACCGTTAGTCTTTTATATAAACAGACTAACTGTTGTTAGGGTTTTAAGGACTTTATTGTGAATTTAGTTTTAACATTAAGCGATTATTTAGACTTTTTGAGGTCCGGTTTATGGTTTTGTTTTTGTGGTTTGCCCAAGGGTTGACCAAGGTTGACTTTTGTTGACCTTTGCTAGCCAAATGGAATAAATTGGAACTCGTAATGACCATACCGAGTTCGGAATACCGTCTTTGGAATATCCTCATCCCGTACTCGAAGTTGGTGATAACCTGATCGCAAGTCTATCTTAGAATAAACACTGGATCCTTATAGTTGATCAAACAAATCATCGATCCTTGGGAGTGGATAACGATTCTTCACTGTCAACTTGTTCAATTCCCGATAGTCGATGCACATTTAAAAACGATCTATCCTTCTTTTTGACAAATAAGATCGGAGCTCCCCAAGGTGAGGAACTGGGTCTTATAAAGTCCTTTTCAGATAGTTCTTTCAGTTGCTCCGACAACTCTTTCATTTTGGAAAGTGCCAATCGATAAGGTGCCCGTGATACAGGTGCAGCACCAGGTATCAGATCGATTTGAAATTCCACTTGTCGAGTTGGAGAAAGACCCGACAAGTCCTTAGGGAATACATCAAGAAAATCTTGAACTATCGATACGTCCTCAAGTTGCTTCTTCTCTGACTTGTCTTCCGTCTCCTTTATAGAACCGTTTGCCAAAAAGACTAGACATCTTTTTAGCATGTATTCTTGTGTTTTGGTGTATGAGATAATGTGCAGACGAGCCTCGTTTCCCTGGTTGTTTCCATCACCGTGAATGATTAGAGTTTCATTTCCCCAGGGGATGCAAACGATCTTCTCGGCACACACAATGATCGCTTGGTACTTCACCAACCAATCCATACCAATTATAGCATCAAAACTACCAAGTTCTACGAGCATTAGGTCTATGTTGAATGGGTGGTTTAAGAGGTTTAATGTTTAACCCCTAAGGATACTGTTTAACCCAATTATTCATGCGTCGGCTAGTTCAACATCATAATAGTGATCTAAAGCAGTTGGTGTGATATCAATTTGGGAGCTAAATGCAGTAGACACAAAGCTTCTATCGGCACCAGTATCAAATAAGACAGAAGCATAGCGGTTGTTTAGAAGGAACGTACTCGTCACGATGTTAGAGTTGGGGTTTGTCCCTACACGGCCTACCGCATACACTTTTGCTAAAGCATTGCCATTTCCAGCTTAGTTACCGCGGTTGTTGTTTTTCAACTTTGGACAATCCCTCTTGAAGTGTCCTTGGGCTCCACATTCATAGCAAGTAGGTTTCTGATCCAACATAGTGCCCCTCTGATTGTTAGCATTGTTGGCATTTGCAGTGCTCCTGCAGTCACGGGCCAGATGGCCGACTTTATTGCACTTGTGGCATCTGGTACCACATGGACCGTCATGGTGATAGTTGCATTTTGAGCATAGGGGTTTAGATTCCCCATATTGTTTCTTCTCACCAGTCCCTGCAGTATAAGTCCTGCCAGTGTTCTGCCTCTTGTTCTGTTGTTGTTGTTGTTGTTGGTTATCATCTTGCTTTCTCTTGGACTCAGTCTGACGTTCAGAAAAAGTATAGATTTTCTTATCCATTAGCTCGGTTACGATTTCAACTACTTCTTGCATTATCTTTGGTTTAGACGCCACTACACTCCCATGAATCATGTCGGGAAGACCACCAACATATTTTTCAATTTTATCAGATTCTTCGGGAAACATCCTCCCGCATAACAAAGCCAATTCCTGAAAGCGTTGGGTATAACTTGTCAAGTCAGTACCCTTCACCTTCAGATTCTAAATCTTCATTTCTAGTTTCTTGATTTCATTTTGAGGACAATATTTGTCAGTCATCATTTTCATGAGTGTTTTCCAAGGCATACCGTAAGCGGCATCATGACCAACTGTCTTGACATGAGTGTTCCACCATGTTAAAGCAACTGAATGGAGAGTGCGAGTAGCAAACTTGACTTGATTCTCAACTGTACAATTACTGATGTGGAAAACATACTCCATTCTTTCAAACTATTGAGATAGATTGGCAACTCCTTTCGTGTCTTTGAAGTTTAATGGTTGACATTTAAGAAAGTCAGTGTAAGTACATTCACGGGCAGTTAGTTCTGTCCTTCTAACACCCGTTCCCGAAATATGGCTATCATTGCCATTCGTATTTCTGTCAGCATCACGTGCTACCAAAGCAGCAGTAACACCTTGGTCAATCATTGCCTTCAGCTAGGCATTAGTGACAATGGTAGTGGTGGCGGCTGTTGCAGCCGGTGTTGTATCTGGGTTTAACCTCGTGGTCCTTTTCTTTGGTGCCATTTTCTTTAAATCACAAGAAAATATAATACCCGTTAGATTTCATAAAATCATAACCATGACATGACATATACACAATAAGTAAAATGAGCTCACAACACACAGTGAAATATACAACTGAATTAAAATTAATAATGGTGTAGCTAAATCGACATTCATTCATAATAAATTCGATTACATACATGACATAATACCACCATTCCATATATAACATCTGGAAAACATACATGATTGGTTCATATACAAAATGATCACAACGATTAGATTACAAAAGGAAATATAAACAACCTAAAGCCTTACTACCCGGGAGTTAACCCGTAATACTTAGTAGGATGTACAAAATAACTAGCCATAACAAGATCTACGAATTGCTACCAGCCTCCTTCGGTGCATCTGGCTATGCAGGACATTTAGTGGGTCCCTGCTGTCTCTCGAACTCTGTCATCTAGGTCTGAAGTCTCTTCAGTAGCTTTAGTACCTCAATGAACTGTGCTTATCTCCTATGGTTCGCTGCCAGCATCTCTGTAATCGCCACCTGTCTCCTGCGGTCTGCGGCCTGTAACTCTGTAATCAATGTCTGTTGTCCCAATACCGTAGTATGTAATGACATAAACTCTACACGCGCAAGGTCACTCGCATCCATAGATCATCCCCAAGCCTCTCGAGACATCTTAGCCTCAGCCTCCATGAGCCTAGCAGTACGAGCATGTGCACGCCTATCCCTATACAGCATGTTGAGCTGACCAGCCATCAGGTGTCTCTCAGTCTGCTCATCATCCAACCTCATATAAATCTCGTCTGTGTCTTGCCTAACCCTAGTGGTAAACTAGATCATCCGTCGATCCAACTCTGTGTCATTAGTCGTTGGTGCCCCTGCCATGTCTACCAGCATCTCATCCCAAGTGTCGATGATCCCATAACCGACATCTCTCTCTAGATCCCGCATAATCTCCCTGTCCATAATAGCAACAAAACCATAATCTGCCCGGAACCCTTCAGGAGGTCTAGCGGTGGGGGCAGACGAGCTCTCTCTTACCTCATATCTCGGACCGAGAGCGATACCTAACCTCTTCCGAGGCGGTAAGGTAACCTTGGGTCTGTATGCTCTACAGTCACTAAAGAGTAGATGCAAAGGTGGTGATAAAGTAGGTAGAGGTATGGGTAAAAGAGTGGTGTCCCTGATGGTGGTGTATCTGCTCTGATGTGGGAGAGTATGATATGTGGAGGTGGTGAATGGGAAGTAGACGGGGCCTCGACTCTCAGCCGGATCATAAAAGCTCAATATCCTAATGGATAAGTAGGACTAGCAGGTGGTGGTGATACTGGTAGTTGTGGTGAGGGAATATGAGGTAATGGTGATGACCATAGGGAAAGTGGTGATGGTGGTGGAGTAGGTAGAACAAGGAGTCTGGCAACCTCTGTATCAGGACAAAATGGTGTAGGTGGCTCATCTCGGATCGATATCCTAGCAGTAACCCGGTATGCAGGATGTGGTGGTGGTGTGGCCGCAGACTCATCGGTCTCAAATGGCTCAGTCTCCTCAGCAGATGGGGCATGATCAACAGTTGGTAAAGCAACAGCTATAGAGTCGACAGGAGCATGGTGCTCCTCCTCATCCTCATCCTCCTCAATATCAACATTATCATCTTCGTCATCATCGGATGACTCATACTCATCATCGCCATCATCTCCTCCGTCAGCAGGATCCTCCTCAGGGTCCTCATCATCATCCTCATCCGGATCCTCCTCGGGATCCAACTCAGGAACATAGCCTGGTGAATCAGCAGTAGGTGAGACAGCAGCAGGTAGTGGCTGCTCCTCAGCTGGGAGTACCTCATCCTCTAGTGGCATGAACTCTGGATACACTGGCTTTGGAACAAAGTCTGGTGAAGGTGGGTACTCAAGACCCGACACATAATCAGGAGATGGCGGGGCCTGAAAACTAGCTACCACATATGCATATGGATCCTTTGGCATCACGGGTGGTCTATCGACCCCCGGAGATCCGATATCTGACAACCCTCTGAATGGACTGGATACAGCAGTGTATGTAACCGTGGAATCCTTAGAATCCGACATAACAGTATCTGAAAATCAAAAATAGCTTATATTAGTATTTAATATAAGACTCTTATAGTAATATACATTTATATCATAACATGTATATCAATCCTAAATGCATCCAGTCTTAACCAACTAATGCAACAAATAGTGTATGTATATATATCCTGTGAAAATCCCTTTGTATGAATGCAATGTTTGAAAACGGTTATAGTCCAGCAAAAACATTTGACCTAGTTCTCTATAACCTTGGCTCTTGATACCAATCTGTAACACCCCCAAATTAGGTCGCAGCGGAATATGGGTTGGGGGTGGTACTTCATAGATCAATAACACAAGATATATATATATATATATATATATATATATATATATATATATATATATATA
>BQNB010055035.1:0-37896 GCA_026074375.1 Tanacetum coccineum
AAACCAATACTCTAAACAATAGACCAAATCGACCATCCTTAGGGAGTGACGGACGAGTGCGGTTTATATAATACTTATATATGTATGTGAAGAATAAACAACAATCACGAAGCCAAAAGAGAGTACGTAGTGATTTTATTTATATCTCATTTCGATGCTTAAAGCAGTACAAATGATAGGAAAAATAACGAAAATGTAAAATGCCAAGACGAAGAACAAATCTCCATGCTGGAACTTGTGTATCGGATAGAGAAGCATTATGAATGAGATGATGATGATCATCATCATGACGGGACTAAAGACTTCCAAGATGGTTTCCTCATTTTAATGAGATAAAAAATGTCAGAATGGGTCTTACCAACTTATGTGGTAGAAGAGTGAGGATGTTTGAGAAGGAAAATGGGGTGTTTGAATTTGAAGAAAAATGGGAGTTGGGTTTGACCGTTACATAGTGAACATTTGAGTGGGTTGAGGGAGTTCAAATAAAGTTTTTGGAAGCCTCGAAATTTTGGATTTTCGGATACGACTAATTATATTAGCGTTGCAAAATAATTTTACTTGAGTATTTCGGATGAAACATTCAAGATGTCAATCCTATTTCGATGTGTATTTTAGTTATTTTCATGTACTAAGGTTTAGAACACGACCATTTGAGCATGTAAATTCAATATGACATTTTTATTGCAAGTGTGAGTTGCAAACCAAGTCATATTCTTTCGTCATCATGGAAAAGGGCATAATTATTTTCATGTTAATCGAGGGTGATTAAACATGTAGAATTAGAATAATATCTAGGTTCGTAAATGAGTTACGATTTGATATATTATTAGTTCTAAGCAAATAATATGTTGCGTATATTTATTAGTGACGATGTTTGTATTGTTTTTGAAATTGTTCTCATCTCGACACGTGGAGGTCGTCTATGTCGCGTAAGATTGTTTGCGACCAAGTAGTCCAAACTGAAAAATTATAGTCCTCTGCAAGACAAAGCATAGTAAAATAGTCCCTGTACGTAATTTTTGCATACAAAATTAATGTTGATCTTGGAAGTGCTACAATTCGGAGGAAGTGGTGTGTGCGTGTTTTTTTGACAGAAATTTCATTTCACATTATAATTATAAAAAATATTATTTTATTACAAATGAATAGTAACCCATATTATATACTATAATAATCATTTTCTACTTTTAATAAACCTCCCTCAAAATACTCTATTTTTAATAAACCTCCCTCTCCCTCAAAATTCTTCATTTTTAATAATCTCCCCCTCAAAGTTAAGTCACTTTTCAGTTTTAATCAAAAATACTTTAGTGTCATAAAGTCTCCTTTAAAGTTAAGACACTTTTCAATTTTTGCATAAAACGCTTCGCGGCAAAGCGCGGGTAACCATATCTTGTTTCAGATGAAAGTGAAACATTTGTTATAACTTATAAGTGAAACATTTGTTATTACAACATCGCCCCTTATTTATTTTAACTTGAGTATCAATTAAATATATGACATTATAACCAGCAACATAATAGTCAAATGTAACAACATTGGTAAGTTTGACCAAGGACATGTATTTTCTTGTCTTATGGGTTTTGGTAAGTTAGACTTGTGCAACTCAATTGGGTATTTGGGTGGTGTCCAACGTACCATTTTGCAGCTTTAGAGGGGTGTTTGAAACTGCATTTTGCAGTTTCAAGTCTACATTTCCCATTCCAAAAACATACAGTGAACATTAAAGGGGTGTTTGGATTAAGGGTGTAGTTTGTTTTTAAGCACTATGCAGTTGGCTAATATTTTGAGAAAACACCGAACTTGACTAAACAATTCTAAAAGTACAACATTTTTCAGATAACATAGTACAACATAGCTGTTAAGTTACATATAGTAATCAATGTACAACATGGCATAAAAACTTAAAATATTACAATACGGGAATACATACAACATACGGAACTAAAAAAACATAAGCTTACGAAATAAAAACTAAAACATGATTCGAGCTACATTGCTCTGTAATTCTGGTTCTCATCAAGTCGGTTCTAGTGGACATCAAGTTCTAAGAGTTTTATCATATCGGCGCGTGCGGACTTATCCATAGTATTAACACCGAACTTGATTAGGGGATGGTCTCCCAGCGCCTCCAGCCTCAACATTTCCGGATCACGGTTCCTAAGCTGGTCAAGATAATGATTCAACTCCAGCAACAAATTGTTTGCCAGTGTCACATCTGCTAGTAGTTCTTCGCGTAGCGTCCTAATGATCTTTTGTTTCACATCTATTGGGTCGGTGGCCATAGTGTTTGTTGTGTGAAGAGAGTGAATGATTGTGAAAAAAACAAAAATATTGTTGTGTTCTCAAGCTTTTTTTAGAGGAGGAAGTAAAAGAAAAGTGAGCAAAGAGGAGTAAATTATATGGAGTAAAGTGCGTGTCAAAACTTTCATCCCACTTTCGGGATGAAAGTGAATATTGTTGATACAAAAGTTGGGCGATCCTTGATTAGATCCGGATTAAGGGTAATACGGATCTGTTAGGCTCCCGTTCCTGTACCAATTGAGTCTTGATGTATGAGACCTGCGCACTAAGGAAACAAAGCACCGTTAGGCTTACCGTGGGATTGTCTCCCACGATTATCCTCCGGCGTGAGAGTAAGTAATCGGTTTTAGGGTTTTAGTAGAAAGTTAGGGTTGTGAGCGCGTACCTTGGATGAGAGCCTAGGTGCCCCTTATATTCTAACCAAACCCTAATGGGCTTCGTCCCATTAATTAGGTGAATAACCAAGAGGCCCCACCGTTTATTTTAATAACTAGTGGGCCCCTCTCCTGATCATAACTCGTTCGTAACGGATGTTATAAATACCTGCGCGCGTGTGCGCCAGTTGGACCTCATGGGCCTAAATCCTTGTCGTGATAGCCCATATGTTATGGGCTTCCCCGTAGGCAGTATCGTTTGGGCCTTGGAAGTCTGTATTGGTGTCGCTATGGCCCATTCGTCATGGGTCCAGGTATAAATAGTATTCGTGGGTCGGGTTCATGACCCGATGTTAGACTATACGTCATCATGTCCCCCCAGTCTAGTATGCGCTTGGTAAGACCGCGGATGCTAGACTACAAATAGGTGTGGCAAAATTCCTAGATGCGTATCGAGGAAGAATCAAGAAATTGTCCCGCCCAAAACAATGAATCCAGTCAATTTAAATTGCAAGAAGCCGCTTCGTAATTCGTGAGAGGGTAGCTAGAACACAGCTCATAGGTTGTACCCCTACCACACGATTAGGACAAGTGGGGGACACGTGTTCCTCATCGGATCGTTGTGTCAGTAACAACTTGCCCTATATAAAGGATCGCCGTTATTTTACTGTTATTGCCACAGTAAAAAAAAAAACTCTTCCCCCACCATTGATAAAGCTTCCATTAATCATCAAAGAGCAGATACAGGTAATAAGCGCGTGCGCACCCCAAACCCTTGTTTCACAAATCATGGTGTTGCAACTTACTGATTTTACATCGGAAATAACAGATGAGGAACTTCGTGAGTTCACATCTGAGTATTACATCCCATCCGCACTGCACCCGGTAGTACCGGCCGCGGATGCGAGTATAGCGGATTTCCCCGTGGGGAAGGTGGGGGTATACACACGGTTCTTTGAGTTTGCCAATCAACGTGTGCCCCTTTCGTTATTTATGTGCAACATCTTGAACCACTATCGTCTTCATATTTCCCAATTGCACTGCATAGGTGCGGCAAAGATATCCAATTTCGAGGTTAATTGCCGCCTCTTGGCCATTAATCCCACAGTTCATTTGTTCCGCGCCTTTTACCATACCTGTTGGTCAAACGGGTGGGTATCATTTTCCAAGCGCGCCGGGCGTTTGCAGTGCTACACCGAAAAATTGGATGCGCTGAGGCGTTGGAGGGAGATGTTCTTCTGGGTAGATGATATGTTGGTTCCTTCGGACTTCGCCTTCTATACGCAGGGGTTATTGCCGAGGGATGAGCGTCCACCCCCCGGGTCGTATAGTATTGAGGATGCGGAACTTATAAATGAGAACCGTATTCCTATCAACGCATACTCGGAGGCCTTTCTATGCCACATGGGCATTAGCCGTAATTATTTCCAAAGGCCCGAGGAAGTGCCAACGTTTATAGGCGAAGACGGTCGGGGTGGGTGCTTGTCCTTCCTTCTCCCTCATTTAGTAGTGTAAGCACTCTTCACTAATTAAGCTTATGTAACCATTAGTTTTGTGTTTTTTCTTTTTGTTTAGCGTTTGGTTCATTTGAGTAAGCCCAAGACTGTGATCGAAGGGGTGCGTCCCTTTAAGAGAGGTGATGGGGGGGAGTGGGGGGGGGGGGGGGGGGGGGTGGGGGGGGGGGGGGGGGGGGGGGGGGGGGGGGGGGGGGGGGGGGGGGGTGTGGGGGGGGGGAGCCGCTGTTTGAAAGTACCCGCCGGCGCACAATGGACAAGTGCTGGAGCAACTATTAGGCAGAGTACTGGTGTATTAGCACCCACACCACTGCGCAGTGTACCAGGTGAAACTGCAGAGCCCCCCAGGCTAGACGCAACAAGTGTTGGTTCTTCAGAGGATGCCGATGTCGCAGGGGCTGAAAGCGAGGCTAGAGAAGTTGACTCTGGGTTGAAACGCAAGAGGGCCACCAGTGATGACGACGCGGGCACGTCAAAGAGGGTGCGTCATGTCAGTCTAGGTTTGAGTACATCGACTGAGGAGGAAACCCCGGATGCGCCACCCACGCTTGCTGCCAAGGAGGTGACCGAGACTCCTCCCCCCAAGTAAGTAATTTTAGCTTCTATGTCCTACCAATAAAGTGATGATAGGTACGCAATCATATAAGTAATGTTGTAATCCCTCAATTATTGTTGGTTGTTTGCTATTTGTGCGCAGTGTCGAGGCTACTAGTGATTCCTCTGCGCCGGTGACGCATGCTGCACAGTCCCCACCCCAAACTAGCCCCTTGACTGCGGATGACATATAAAGAGGGTCGGGATACAGTCCCCAAGCTTTGAGAGTATGCTAGTGGATCACTTATGGAAGGAGTTTGATAGGATACATGCGAGCAAGCCGCCTGGTGGCGCACGCAGCAAGGTTTTGCTATGAACGCACCAGAGTAACAGAAGGAAAGAGATTCTGCTGCGGCAGACACAGTTGGCAATCGCAGCTGAGGCAGAGTCATCGATGTCTTATGCACAGAACCTTGGCCGAGGGAAAAATGGCACTGCTTGTCAAGGTAGGAGCAAAGCGCGCGAAATTCTGCGATTAAAGTGCAAGTTACACGCGTATGCAGTATTTGGAGGGGGGTAAGAACAACCATTTTTCTGGGCTGGATGAGTCTCGCCAGAGAGTGGAGGGGCTGTTGGAGAAGCAGGAAGGATAAGTTACAGCAAACTCATTTATTGAGTATGATGGAGGAGCTTTACCACACATGTTGTCCGCTAATGTTGAGCGCAGGTGGCTACAAAGCCATTTCCTGTTCCTTGCTGCCATACACTTTTGAATCTCATAGTCAAGTCAGTTCCTTTGGGGATGTTGTGACGTGTGCATTGGCACGTGGTAAGGCGGAAGCGGTGGAGGAGCTGCATGAAAAGAAGTTGCTGACAGTGCCCGCCGCACAGGTACCCGGATATAATGATAAAGCATATGAGGAGCTTGTTGCTGCGATGGAGGCGATGAAACTGTTAGAGCTACCTCATATTGCACAGCTGGAGCGTGACCATGATTAACCCCATATATGTGTAACAGGCGGGTTAACCCTGGCCTAGGCAAGGCCACCGAGGCGGCTGAGGGCCAGCCTGATTACTTTCTCAAGCCGGATGTGGCGCAACTGCAGGTTCCTATCTTTGCCCGTCCGCGTGACATCCTTAATCCTTTTGCACTTGAGAGGGAGATTCCGTTGAAGGAGACTTTAGAGGCCCACGCCATAAGGCTTGCTAAGAAGAAGGGGGTAAAGGGCAAGGCAATATTATGCGGTGTTGGTGCAGCGCACATCCCCCGTTCTGATGGAGTACCAGTTAGCGTGGCGGCCGTGTCACCTAAAGATAGTGAAAAAAACCCCTTCTGGGAAGCTTGAGGAGCTGGAGATGGCTGCGTACCAAGTTGGGAGTGGCAGGTGCTCGTCGTTGTCACCGCATCAGCTTTTCTTCCTTGTGCAACTTGTCAATTTTGTGTAATGTTGGCAAGTTTTTGTGATAATCAAACTCAGGGTTTCTTTTGATAAAAGTTATCCTTTAGACCCAACTATGGGTTTGTTGTTGTTTTACTTGTGCATTGTACGCGCACAAGCGATAAGTTATAAAAGTTATAATATGTATGAGCACACTTAGATGCCTTTGCATGAAAGACTGTTTTGTATGTGCTAATTGTCAAATTGTTGAGAACCTAGTTATTACAACAGTTCATGACTGCTGAAATATGCTAGTTACATGTATGGGTTGACATTACAATTACATGCGGCGTACCGCTAATACCATATCAAGAAGTCAAAAGTTTTGACTCCGAATTTGTTAAACGTGCACCGTGTGCGCTGCTGCGCATCTATCGTGGAATGCGCACATAAACTGACTCCAACGTCTTGAGAGAAAGGTGTTTAACAAGGATTCATGATCCAATGTTGATGGGTTTGCAACCCTCTTACTCAACGAGTCATTTAGTAGGTTTACTCATCCTTTTCCCATCGTGGGTATTAGGTGCATGCACGCCGCTTAGGCACATAAATAATGAACAACAGTATGATACATACATAGATACTAACAATAAGCATGTAAAGTGGAATCGTGATCAGCGGAGTTAGCTAGAAACCCTACATTTAAATTATTAACTGCAAAAAATATAAATCATTTGTCATTAAAAAAAAAATAATAAGTACCAATATACCAGTGAGCACTTCTCTAAAGATACATTTCTTGAGATTGCAGATCATACCACGTGCGGGGCAACTCACGCCCATCCATGTCACGCAACTTGTAGCTCCTTTCCAAGTGCTTCCCTAACCTCATAGGTCCTTCCCACTTTTGTCCCAGCATCCATGTACTTCCGCGTGGCTTGCGTCATAGCACGATACACGAAGTCTTCCTTGTCCTAAATGAGACTCCTCGAACTTTAGCGTCATAGTATCCCTTCATTTATAAACATTGTTTTTCCCACTATGGCTGCTTTGATCGCCGCCCTTTCCTCCAATATTCCAAGTCTATACTCGCTCGTCTTATTGGTTGCGATATTGACCTCCGCGTACTAAAAGTCTGGTCATTCAGATTTCGGCGAGGTATAACGCTTTCCGTCCCATAGACAAGAGAGAAAGGGAGTGTCCCCTTGGCTAACTTTTATTGTTTGTGCGATTGCCCCACAAGACATGTGACAATTCCTCTACCCACCTGCCTTTATGTCTATCCAGGCGTGCTTTGATTCCTTCGCCTAGACTTCGATTTGCGCGCTCAACCAAACCATTGGTCTGTGGGTGTTTAACCGACGCAAAACGTTGTGTAATGCTCAATCTTGCGCACCAGTCTTTGAACGGGTTATCACAGAATTGTTTCCCATTGTCCGAGACTATTTCTCCAGGTAATCCAAAACGGCACACAATGTTATCCCAAACAAATCGTTTTACCTGATTCCCTGTGATTGTGGCGACCGCTCTCGCCTCGATCCATTTAGTGAAGTAGTCTATAGCCACGATAAGGAATTTCAATCCTCCCGCTGCAACAGGGAAGGGACCAGCAATGTCGATACCCCACTTGTGGAATGGCCATGGTGAGGTGATGGGTGTCAGCTCCTGTTGTGGTTGGCGCGGGATTGGTCTATGTACTTGGCAATCATTGCACTTCTTTATCATGTCGCGCGCGTCGCGGTGCATGGTAGGCCAGTAGTACCCAGACCGTAAGGCTCTTGCTACTACAGATCGTGGTCCTGAGTGCATACTACATGAACCCGCATGAATCTCGCGGAGCACATAGTCTGCCTGAATAGGGCCGACGCATCGGAGCCATGGTTGTAGGAACGAACGTCGATAGAGGACACCATTTCGAAGTTCGAATCTCTGCGCCGTGCGGCGTATTCGCCGGGCATCCTTTTGTTCATGAGGGAGCGTGCCCTTGCTTATGAATTGAATGAAGGGGTCATCCATTAGGACCTGCTCTTCTATCACCGTATAAATCTCGCATCGTCCGAGATGGATTTATCTTCAGATTTCGACCAACACTTGCTTTGAAATGGTTGCGCGATAGCTTTAGATCGATCCTTACTAAGGCATCCCTTTTTTGTTTGCACCTCCAAGGACTTGGCCTAACGTGAATCTATCAAAGGCCCCTGGATTAGCGACATGGTCTTGTCAGGTATTGAATCATGAAGTCTTCTTTAGCCACATATTCCACCCAACACAATGGTTTTACTAACCGGGAGTCCACCATTTGCTTCTAGTTACGCACACCCATATCGGGCTGCAATCGTAGTCCCGCAAATAGGGACTTCGTACTCTGCCTCGTTGTCGTTGCTGTGAATTTCAAAACGGCAGTGCTAAGTAAATTCCATACCTTCCGGGTTAGAGAGAAGAGGCCTGCGCCCGACCCTTCCACGCATGACATTCCATCCGTGAATAAGATCCATGGTTTCTTGAGTTTGACTTCTCTCTGGTGGAGGTAAGCATCGGTTCTGGTTTTTCGATGAAGGAAAACCGCCAGTATTTTATCCTTTCACTGCGGTGCCGGTGGGCCTATAAGAGATGTAATCTCCCCTAGCATCACACTCACTTTGCAATCGCCCCGACGCATTAGGTTAGAGATAACCTGTTGATGGGTTGATCAGTGATTGACCACTATTGGGGTGCGCCTGGAAATATCTGCCAGTCTTTTTGGGGCAAATACTAACGCCAGGATCCATTCTTCTCCATTGCGCTATAGTTGATCTCCGTTTCCTTGAGTGCTTTACTTACGAAGTATACCGGTGTTTGTACGGAGTCCCTATCTGTCAGTAGCACAGCGCTAATTGCCCCATGCGTCGCGGATAAATACATAATCAACTCCTCCCCTGGTCGGGGTGCGACTAGCGTGGGAAGTGCTGCTATATGCTGCTTGAGCTGCGTGAAAGCTTCTTCTGCTGCTGTAGTCCAACGGAAGTCTCCCTTCTTCGTACACTTCTTGAGTGTTTTGAACAAGGGGAGTGACTTGTCTGCTGACTTGGATAGGAACCTGTTCAAACCGGCTAACTTCCCATTTAACGACTGGACTTCTTTCATCGTGCGCGGTGAAGGAAGTTGGATGACAGCTTTTGTCTTTTCCGGACACGGCTTGATGCCGTCAGGTTCTATCAAGTAAAAAATTTTCCGAGAACATGCTTCTTAGCCCCAAAAGTGCATTTTTTAGGATTTAGCTTCATATTGATTTTTCGCAGTGCCCTGAAAGTTTCTACAATGTCGCGCACCAACTCGTCTTCGGTGTGGCTCTTTATAACAAGGTCATCGACATAGACTTCCAGGTTGCGGCCCACTTGCCCCTCGAACGCGTTATCTACCAGTCGCTGGTAGGTGGCACCCGCATTCTTTAGGCCAAAAGGCATCTTTGTATATGCTATAGACACCTTGGACTTGTTGAAAGCTGTCTGTTCTCTCATCCTTATCCCATTTGATTTAGGTTGATACCCAATGATGCATCCAATAAGCACTTTGAGGGGTATCCGCATAAGGACTCCACTTTCCAGTCTATCTCCGGTAGTGGATAGCAGTCTTGTGGACATGCTTTGTTAAGGTCAGTGAAGTCCACGCACATCCGCCAGCTACCATCGCTCTTTTTGACCATAACTGGGTTGGAGAGCCAATCATGGTAATAGACTTCTCGCATGATACCTGCCTCCACGAGTTTATGTACCTCCTCCAGAATGGCCTTAGCGCGCTCTGGAGCTTGCCGCGTTTTTTTCGCCTTTACTGGGGAGGTAAACCTTGTCGGATCTACTCAACTGTGTTCTGTGATCGATCGTGGCCACCATCATGCGTTTGAGGTTCCCATTGCAAAGTATATAGAGTTATTCTTTGCAAGAGTGCGCACCAGCGCCCTACCGTATCAGACAGCGACCCCCCGATCATACTTCAGTCCGGTAACTCCGGATGAAGTCGCACCCCTCAAGTTGTCACTTTGGTCTGCTATCTCTGAGTCTGCGTCACGTCACATGTGAACTTGTAGCATTCCCTTAGGCGGTGCGGGGGGGGTGGTTGTAGATGGTGACAATTCCGCCTTCGACGGGGAATATTAGCACCCGTGGCCGTGTATGGACCGCCGTATCGCTGAGATCCCTGTCTTGCCAATAATCCATTGAATGGCGATGTGATCTGATCACCATAAAATTCATCCAGCTGTTTGTGAGTCTCCTTATGTGCCAACCATAACGGTAATCGTATTGCCCTATGGCCCATATCTTTTTCTCCCGTAAGCCAGTCAACGATGTACGTGGCCGGTTTAACTGACTTTTACTTCAGGCGCAGTCTTTGGAACAATGTTCGTACAGTATGTCTGCTGATGCTCCCCCATCAATGTACATGCGGTGGATGTCGTGACCCGCTGCATTTATCTCGATGGTAAGTGGCTCCACCACTGCGTTGTCCGCAGTCAAAGTGGGAAAAGAAAGCCACTTCCATGCGAAAATTTTGACTGACTTTTTGCTAGTTTTTTTCGCTTCCATGACAGCACCATATAATGGTGTCACCTTGTCCTATAGTGCTCTTTCTTGCCTCTGCTCCTTTGGTTATAATCTTTCCCTTCCTTGAGTTCTTCACCAGGTATTTCCAAACTCCTTCCTTGACCAATTTGTCAATTAGCTGGCGCAGTTTGACCCATTCCATTGATATATGGCCCTTCTGCCTATGAAACTCGCAGTATCCTTTCCCCAGCGTGCCTTCTGAGTGCGCATTGGTGGTGGTTTTTGGGAAGTTTTTGGACCTTCTGTTTGTATATCTCCTTTGGTCATTGTTAGTGGGTGTACTTTGTCGTCCCCCGCCCGCGCCCTCTGACCGCGGTATGCTGTTGTTGGCGACAGCTACTCTGGTTCATGGATTGCCTCCTGGAGACTGTTCCTGTAACCTGTTGTTTGAGTATCCTTTTCTGCTGTCCGCGCGGCGGCTTTCTCCTTGAATGAAGGACCTTGTGCGTTTCATCAACTCATCAAATGTTTGAAGCGGACCCTATCCTTTCAAGCCTTTTGATAAGTTTTTGGTTATTTTATTCCATTCATAAACCCTGAGATCTGAGAATTCGGGGCACCCTTGACGTGTATGCATTTAGTCCCTTATAGCGCTCTACGTAGGCTCTTGTGGACTCCCTTGCGCTGTTTCACCCTGCAAGCTCACAGGGTCTTGCACACTTCTTCTTTTGAGTAAAATTTAAGCGAAAAAGAATCCCTCCCGCAACACTTCAAACCCATCAATGCTTCTGTCGTGGTTTTTGCAGAACCAGTTTCCGCGGTTTCCTACTAACGTGAATTGAACATGTGGCACCACACTGGTTTGTGGCCCCCACCCCGCACAGTTTTCACTAGTGGCCCGCCGATTCGAAGAATGTTTAGATGTCATCATGATACACCTTCCCATCAAAAGTTTTTATCGTTAGCAGGCATGAGCCTTTTCTATCCTCCCGGAGAAATCGCTAATAGATCCCGCGTAAATGCGTCCGACCTTTTGACGCTCCATGGACGGGACATATCTTTGTCTTCATCTCCACGATAATGTTTCTTGATTTCAAGTGTCCCGGTTTCTGCGTCCCTCTTTGTCCGAGGTGTCTTCTGAGGACGAGCTTACTCTTCTGCGGCGCTTACGCCGACTGTCCTCGGAGTCCGAACTTGGAGGACTTTCACTCGGGGAGCGCCATTGTCCAAGCCTGCTGTGGACATCGCGACTGCCCAGCCTATCACGGACGCTGATGCGCCGATCATTGTTTTCATGAGTGTCCAAGTTCTGCAAGTTAGCTGTTTGAGTACCCAAAACTTGCTTTCCGATTCTACCAAATACTGGAGGTCGACGGTTATCCTTTCCGCGCCTTTCCTTTCGGTGACGCGGTGGAGATACTTCATCCTCCGGACCGAAGTTAAGTCGGGCCTGTAGGCTCTGGCTTGATCTCTTTTTTGTTTCCTCTTGCATGAGGGCGACCAAAGTTTCGAATGGGTGGGGGTGGCGGCTCGGTGGTATTCGTCCTTGGAGCCGTTTGGGGAGGGGTATGTAAAAGTAATCCCCCCGCTCAGCGCTGTAGATCTTCCGGCTTGTGTTGATGGCGGTTGGAGCTGGTTGTTTACCCACTGATGCGCCAATCGTTGATACAAAAGTTGGACATCCATGATTAGGTCCCAATTAGGTGTACTACGGATCGTTAGGCTCCCGTTGCCTATATCAATTAAGTCTTGATGTATGAGACTGCGCACTAAGAAAAACAAAGCACTGTTAGCTTACCGGTGATTGTCCTCCCATTATTATTCCCGGCGTAAGTAGGTAATCGGTTTTTAGGTTTTTGGTAGAAATTAGGGTTATGAGGCAATACCTTAAGTGAGACCGAGTGCTCTTTATATACTCACCAAACCCGAATGGTTTTGTCCCATTAATTAAGGTTAGTCCCAAGAGTCCCCACCCATTAATTATGTAAGCTAGTGGGCCCACCTCATGATTATGACTCCGTTCGTAACGGGTGTTATAGATATCCTCAGCGCACGTGTGCGCTAGTAGGGCCTCGATAGGGGCCTAAATCTCGTCCGTGATGGAGCCCATTCTGTCATGGGCTTCTCCCTAGCAGTACCATTCGGCCTTGGAAACCCGTATTGATGTCGCTATGGCCCATTCATTATGGGCCTGGGTATAAGTACTATTCGCGGGTCGGGTTCATGACCCGAGGTTGGACTATACGTCATCAGAGGCAGTGTCGTTGGTTAGAACTGCTCAGTGATTACGATTGTGAGATCCGTTACCACCCGGGGAAAGCAAATGTTGTTGTTGACGCTTTGAGCAGGAAGGAGCGGAGTAAACCATTAAGAGTTTAAGCCGTAGTGATGACTATTGGCTTGGATCTTCCTAAACAAATCCTAAATGCTCAGACTGAAGCACGAAAACCAGAGAACATCAAGAACGAAGATGTTGGAGGTATGTTGCTTGAAAATTCTAAGGATCCGGAGAAATTTAGAACATAAAAGTTGGAACCCCGTGCGGATGGAACTCTATGCTTCAATGGCAGGAGTTGGTTGCCATGTTATGGTGATTTGAGGACCGTGATCATGCACGAGTCCCACAAGTCAAAATACTCTATTCATCCGGGTTCTGACAAAATGTATCAGGACATGAAGAAGCTATATTGGTGGCCCAATATGAAGGCCAACATCGCCACCTATGTTAGCAAATGTCTGACATGTGCTAAAGTCAAGGCCGAACACCAAAGGCCATCAGGATTGTTGGTACAACCCGATATACCTCAATGGAAGTGGGAAAATATCACTATGGATTTTGTCACGAAGCTTCCTAAGTCATCATAAGGCTACGACACTATTTGGGTGATTGTCAACCGAGTTACTAAGTCTGCAATCTTTGTACCCATGAGGGAAACTGATCCCATGGATAAATTGGCAAGAATGTACCTAAAGGAAGTGGTCACGATGCATGAAATTCCTATCTCAATCATTTGTGATTGCGACCTTAGGTTTGCATCAAATTTCTAGAGGTCACTTAAGAAGGCTTTGGGTACTAACTTAGATATGAGTACTGCGTACCATCCATAAACTGGCGGGCAAAGCGAGAGAACTATTTAAACTCTCAAGGATATGTTACGTGCTTGTGTGATCGACTTCGGAAAGGGTTGGGTTAATCATTTTCCGTTGGTCGAGTTCTCATATAACTACAGCTATCACGCTAGCATCAAGGCAACACCATTTGAAGCACTTTACGGTTGAAAGTGTCGTTCACCTGTGTGTTGGGCTGAGGTTGGACAAGTGCAACTCACTGGTTCAGAATTAGTTGAAGAAACAACAAAGAAGATCATCCAGATCAAGCAAAGGATGCAGGTCGCCCGTAATAGGAAAAAGAGTTACGCCGATTTAAAACGTAAGCCGATGGGATTCCAAGTTGGGGATAAAGTTATGCTTAAAGTTTTGCCTTGGAAAGGGGTCGTACGTTTTGGAAAATGGGGGAAGTTGAACCCTAGGTACGTTGAACCGTTCAAGGTGTTGGAAAAGGTTGGATCCATTGCATACAAGCTTGAGTTTCCTGAAGAGCTGAGCAGGGTTCACAATATGTTTCATGTATCCAACCTAAAAAAGTGCTATGCCGACGAACCATTAGCCGTTCCGTTGGATGGACTTCACTTTGATGACAAGCTTCAGTTTGTCAAGGAACCTGTAGAAATCATAGATTGAGAAGTCAAACAATTAAGGCGAAGCCGTGTCCCAATTGTCAAGGTTCGATGAATACTAACGTGGCCTTAAGTTTACATGGAAATGCGAGGACCAATTTTGAAAGAAATATCTACATCTCTTCGCAAAGACTGCACCATCGTCAAGTGCCGTGTCTTAAGCCTTGAGGACAAGGCTCATTTAATGGGGAAAGACTATAACACCCCATTTTTAGGGTCATTTACGACGTCAATAAATTCACTAGGTATTTCTAGTATTGTACGCGTTTGCTTTTAAATCGTAATCGTTAAGTTAAATCGCGTAAGCTAAAAATTATCGTTCAATGTAAACGGGCATCAAACAACTAAATGTTTACATCAAGCAAGTGTTGAGTAATTATTTTGAGTATAATTATTAACTTTGTTCATTTTATTTTTATTGGTTACGTAAAGTGATTACGTTTCGCGATAAAATACGTTTAGGCATTCCCGGAACCACAAAAACTTTTCTACGCTTCAACAAATACCCACAATTGTACCTAATACTCAAAACTTACAAAATATCATCACTTATATACATATAGGGCTGGATATGGGATGATAGAACACAAGGATAATATCTAGTTCAATCTATCATCCTTGAAATCATGTGATGATCTCACATTTAGGGAACCAATAGATATTTTCTTACTAGCCCTAATAGTAAAGGACCATGACTTCCCTATAAATCCTCTTTATGTCTCTTGACTAATTCTTAGGGTATATAATGCCTTAGCTAAAAGATAAACACACACACTCTCATTTCCAAAGTGAAAACAACACAAAATCCTCTCTTTTCTCTCCTTATAGGCCACGGCCAAAAACTCCCAACACAAACCATCCATACATATTTTATTTACAAAATTTAAAAGCACTCCTACATCATATCTAAGATAACCTAAGGTATTTAGAAGGTTTTCTTTAAGGTTTACAAGTGTTAAAGCAAGAAGGTTCAAGATTAGGGTTTTGGTGAAATTAGGGTTTTCAAGGTGTTGAAAGCTAGGGTTTGTTTGCTAAACAAGGGTTTAGATCTTGTTGTTCATCGCCATACTTCATATTAAGGTTACCTAAAAACCTTAATCTCTTTACATTTGTTATTTTATGCATATATGATGTTTACATAGTTAATCACCATCTAAGGACTTATTTACTTGTAAAAATAGATTTTTACACTTGTTTATGATTTGGTAAACTTTTACATATGACATATGGATGTTAATATCATGTTATAATGGATGTATAAGTATTGTACATGTGTGGTTTATGTATAAAAAGTATATATCCCCAACAAGGATACCTAAAATGTGCTATATATTAAAAGTTCATGGAACCAAAATAAGGTATGTAAAACTTATAGATCTTGTGATTCTTGGACAATATTTGGACTTAATCATGGACTAAGGAACCTAGGTGTGTTAAGGACATGTGATATTAAGGGTTGTAATGGACTTGTACATAAGTGGGTTAACACTAAAAGTTATAAAAACAACTTTTAAACACATTTTGAGAAATTGATCAAAAGGGGCTGTTAGAATTCAAATTATAACCTATTGATTTTATATTTTTATAAAATACTACATCTCATGAGGATTCCAAAAAGGTAAGAAACTAGAAAAACCGATTTATAACGAAGGAGATACGTAATTTACAAGTTACGCGATAATAAACGCGTTTATAAAAACCTAATAAGATCCACCTCTGATATAAAAGGTTGGGTATTTTTCTCAGATAGTACATATTTTTAGGATTCTAAAACATTAAGAATCATAATTTTTGGATCAATAACGAAGGAGTTATGAATTACGCAAGTTTACGATAATAAATAGTTTTATAAAAATAAATTTATAAAATTTACTGTTCATATCAGACATGGTTATTTTGAAAACATTATTAATTAGATAGAACTTTTAATTATGAAGACGTGCGCGAAAGAATAACTAAAAACAGAGTTCAAACGAATAAAATACGACATTTACGAGTTTACGACGACTAATATTATAAAAATAATTTTATAAAAGTGTGTGAACAGTAAAAACCACTGTTCACCAGGGGACTAAAAATATGAAAATGTAATATTTTGATAACTCGTCTTAATACGAAAGCGTGGACATAAGAAACGTAAGAAACAGGCTTAAAACGATAAAGTTACGTCGTTTTTACTAATGAAATATTTATAAACGTTTTAACTTTATAAATACGATTTCTCAAACGCAATTAGATGGTGATGTAGCTATATAGAATTATATATGGTGTTATTTAATCAAAGTGCTTAGTACTCATACGGCCTATAATTAATTAGGTTGCATTCGGCGTTTATCTGACGAATTTTCTGTGATATACTTAATATTCATTCACTTGAGGTGAGTTCATTGCCCCACGTTTTACATTACAATGATTTACAAGTTTTAAGGTGAGAAACATATGCATGTTTTAGAAATAGGACACAAGTGTATATTTTAACTTGATTACGTGTTTGCCTAAGTAGCGATAACCCATCTAAGCCCATAATCATGAACTGTCAATTACTAGTTGTGAGCGCGAATGTTATAAATAGATCTATTTGGGATTGACATCCCTATTCGGGTGATTAGCTATCACTGGACAAACAAACGTATACCATGTCGGACATAGGATGTTGCGGGTTAGAACATCATCACGGGCAATGTTGGCAAATTATATTGCATTTCATACATGTCGAGCTTCAGTGTCATGAGCTTAGGAAAACGTAATTACATTTTATGATGTTTGCATCTGTTGCATTATCATAGAGAAATCTTGCGGTCCTACATTATAAATTTTACAAACCTATGAATTCACCAACATTATTCTTGACGTTTTAAAGAAATGTTTTTTAGGAGGTCAATAAGGCACGAGGTGCAAAGGATACATTGGTGGTTATATTTTAGATGTCACATGCATAAAGATTTGATTGCATTACATTTTGGGAAACAATTGTTATGAACTAGAATCTTTGTAATTTGTATTTTGAACAAGTGAAGCTACGGGCTTTTGTAACAAATACTTTGCTAAATCCAATGTATCGGTTTTTAAACGACTTTTTGGTCGTTCTTATATATATCTTGTGTTATTGATCTATGATGTACCACCCCCAATGACCCATATTCCGCTGCGACCCATTATTGGGTATAGGGGGGTGGGGGGGTGGGGGGTGGGTGGTGTGATGAGGGGGGGGGGGCGCGGGGGGGGGCGGGGGTGTTACAAATAACTTCTCCTTTTTTCTATTTACAATAAAATCCTCATTCTTATCCCGAAGTAATCTGTTAGCAAGCTTCATCTTTATCCTTCTGTCAGTAGAAACTCTTCAAGCAGTTGTAATCTTTTAGCAGTTGTAACTTTCATACCAGCAGCATTAACTTTTGTACCAGCAGCACTAACTGTGTACAAGCAGTAGTAACTACTTAGTATATTTTCTTCATTCTTTACTGGCAGTACTAAGTTATGCTTGACAGCAGTAACTCTAACCTTAGCAATATTAACTCCAAGCGGCATCAAAAGGCTTTTAATCCTAACAATCCTCCCCTAAACTTGATGTTCATCATCTGAATCTTCAAGTTTCATTAAAAGTCTTCACCATCACTAGGAGGATGCATTCAAACACTTTATTTCTTCTTAACCTGCTTTGTCATGAGCTTTAGGAGTTGATAACACATCTCATTCCAATAGTCAGTTTGAAGCTTCTTGTTGAGCATCTCTGTGATTGTTGCAGGTGTAAGAGGGTACATTTTCTCTACCAGCATAAAGATATTCATGTTTTGAAATCTTACAAAATGCACTCCACATGAAGAGAATAGCTTCCAAACTATCACTTTATAACCTTGTAGATTCCTCCATATTTCACTTTCTACATCAGGTTCAAACATTACTTTCAGATCTCCCCATAACACTCTTTCATATGCCTCATCTGGCCTTGTATTCTCATGTTTAGCTTTAACTAACTTCCAGAGTGTTTCTAAGTCTTCCCTGTCAATATTCTGAAGCATTTGAATCATAGATGAATACCTTTTTGAACTTCCATCAGCCCTTATCAATTGATAGTATCCCGTCTTTCCTTCTTTGATGATTTTCCATTCAACTATGACTGGAGGCTTAGTGGCTAGAGGTATAGCATCAATTGCTACCTTATCATCTTGAACTATCTCTATATGTTTTTTTATCTCTGCCTCCTCTTGATCATCATCTCCTTCAGGTTCTACATGTTCATCTATCTTCTGCTTCTTTGAATTATTAGATTTAAGTTCTTCTCCAGCTCTTTTAGAACTTCCTTCTTCTTTTGTCTTACTGCCTTTCACCAACTCTGTATCCATGTCTACAAAAGTGTTTACCCTTTTCATGTCTTTATCAAACATCTCCTGGATCTCATCATAACTTTTTCTCTTTAGCTGATTGTGTTTGTATCCAGCCATGTTTTTCAAATAGGTAGACATTGTATTTCTCTTTTGTGTCTTAGTTGGTGGTTTGTTCCTTTTTTCTTTATCTCTCAATGCTACAAAGTGTTTCTTTCTCTTCTCCAAGAGTTCTACAAACAACTTTGACTTTTCTTCAATACTCAACTGTACTTGTTCTTCTGTTTGCATTTGTTGAGCCAATTGAAAGTCAGCATCCATCATTGCTTGTGTGTTGTCCCATGATTCAATTAAAGCTATGTTGGCTTCTTCTTCCTTTTTTCTTGAAAGCCTCTCTTCTTCTTCCAATTCAGCTTGTAGTTGAGCTGCAAGATTTCTAGCAACTTCTTCATCAAATGCAATTTGATCTTTCTTCTTCAAAGGTTTTTCAGTCTCAACTATTTTTGCCTTGCCTTTGTCTTTAGCCTGTGGAAGTTGTGATGCTTGTGAAGGTGATGTTGTTGTTGTAAGTTCACTTGCCTCTTGAACTGCAACCCCTCTAGCCTTGGGTCTTGTAATTGTAGTTGTTGTAGCAGCAGTTGTAACAGCCTTGGGTTTTGTACTTTTAATCTCTATCAAAGTCTGAGCAAGAGTCAATTCTTTAGGAATTTCAACACTGACAGTAGTAACTACTTCACCAGCAGTAGTAACTAGATCAGCAGCACTAACTACCTTTTCAACCTCAACTTCCTGCTCATCTAAAATACTTATGTCAAACATTAGATTATCATCACTCCTCCCCTGAGTCTCATCAATTAGTGTAACCTCTGCATCTTGGTCAATGTCAGCAATCTTCCTCCCCTGTTTGGATGCATCCTCTTGAGTAATACCCAAACATAGACATCTATCAGAGGATTTCAATTTATTCTGACAAACCAACCTTGTACAGTCTTCTAGACTTGTAAGTTCTGGATCTCCTTTTCGTCTCCAGCTTCTTAACTCTCTCCTTCAATGTAACAATCTATGCAGCTTGAGAAGTATTTGTATCTTCCAAGGCAAGAACCCTATCAGACAGTTTGGCACAAAGGTCCATCAATTCATTAAGTTGCATTCTATCCTTACCACTTTGAGGTGGATCATAGGAAGAAGTAGACACATGCTCCTCATTGATAGCCTTATCAGTGACAGGCTATGTAGGACCACTGTCCTTCCTCTGTTTCTTTCTTGACTGTTTCTTTTGGGGTCTTGATGTAGATGGTTGAGTAGTAGTGTGATGGGAATCAGTAGGAACTGCTAACCCTTCACCCACTTCTTCAAGAGCTTGACTATCATAGTTTGAAATAAAGGTGTGACCCTACCAGAAAATCCCTTTCCTTCCCTCTTCATGTTAGCAAAAATCTTCTTGGTATGGGAGGGAGTAACATAGATCTCTTTATGTTTGGACATACCTTCAACTTGTTTATCTAGGAACACTTACACAAACCTTGGATACATTAGAAATTAAACCCCACCCTCTAAGTTTTTCACCATATTATCAAAAATGTACTTGGAAAAGTTAAATATTTGGTTTGTAGCAAGACAGATGATAGCAGAGGCCATAGTGCTACTGAATTCATTCCAAGCAGTTGTCTTAGCACTAAGGTATTATAGAATTGTATGATTTTAAAATACTTCACATGAGGAGAAAAGAATGCTTTGTAAAAAAGTAAGCGTCTGTGTAAGGTTTTCTACACAATTTCTTTCCAGTTCTTTTTTTTTTTTTTTTTTTTTTTTCAAAATGGTAGCATTGGGTAGACAATCTGTTCCTTTAGCATCTTTTAGGTGAAGAGCTCATCTTACACTTGTTTCAATGACGATCACCTTCTTCCCATCTACTAGGGCTTGTATCTGCACTTCTTCATTGACAGTTTGCACCTTAGCAGTAACCCAGAACTGCTTAATGCATGAAGTATAGATGGTTGGATTCACCGTTAGCGCATATCTGATGGAACTTGCATTCAGAAAATCAATGATTTGCTCAAACCTATTACTTTCTTTAGGTTTCTCCAAAAACGCAACTAAATTATGAGTTTCATCAAACTTTGGGTTCGACATTGTGTTGGGTTTTGATGATGAATGATAAAATTAAGTTAGGGTTTATGATTAGAGAGTATATCAAAGTGTAAAATCGAGCGAATGAGTGATTGAAACCCTGAATCAAAGTATTTATGAAATCGCCCTCAGCAACATTAACTTGAACTGGCATCATTAAGTTAAATCTAACAGTATTAACTAACCCAGCAGTAGTAAGTTATACCTGGCAGCATTAATTTATTCCTAACACTAGTAAGTGTATGCAGAGCAGCATGAACTAATACTGGCAGTAGTAAGTTTATGCTTAGTAGCATTAACTTTGAGACACCAGCATTAACTCTAATTTCCTTCCAAAAAGCATTTCCATCATGAATTTTGATTCACACAAGTCATCTGTCCTAATTTTTTAATTTCCATAATATCCTCTCATTTTTTTTTCTACACAACTTCATCTATCTGTTTTTATATCACACAGCTATCTTTTTGTTTTTCAGCTCACTATATCTCTTATTTCTTTTTCTCACCAATTCACTCTGTCTATTTTTATTATCCTAAATCAAGACCCTTTCAGGCAGTTTTGTACAAAGTTCCATCAATTCCTTTAGTTTCATGCTGTCCTCCCCACTTCCAAGTGTGTTAACTCTTGAGATAGGTGGATCATTAGACTGTTTAGATGCAGCCTCAAACCTAATTTGAGCTTCTGCACCCCTAATATGGTATCTTGGCACCTGGGACTACTAACAGAATCAGTTTCCTAAGGAAAAGACTCATTAAGTGTTGCCATGGATTGAGTCTTATTTATGTTACCACTGTCCTGCTCTACTTCTAAGCTAGAAGCAGTAGTGGCAGCCCTTTCCATTCTGTCTTCCCACTCCTTAATGACAGTCTCATCTGCTACAAGGGGAATAGGTCCACTAGACTGAGATATCTTAGTGGCCATTTTTTGCTTTCCTAGGTTTTTGAGTCTTTTGGGTTAAGATAATGATAGAACAGTGATTGGTTCAATATTAGGTAGTGAAGCAGTTGTGGATGTATGTTAGGGTTCAGTAGGATTTCCTGACCCTTCACCCACTTCTGCTTGTTGTTATGCAGCTTTTCCATTTTATTACAAACATCCTTTATGTATAATCAGCTTCATAGTAACATAATTAACCTCCCCTCAATCAATACTTCAGAGGTTAAGCATTCCAATACTTGCAATCAGATATTGAAATCTGCTAACATCAAATGCCTTTATGAGTAAATTAGCAACATTATGATCATTGTGATCAGTGTGAATCTTGATCACTTGAATTAATCTCTTCTCATATGAATCCCTGATGAAGTGATGTCTAATCTCAATGTGCTTAGTATTTGAGTGAAACACTGGATTCTTAACTATGCAGATGGTGCTTTCATTGTCAATGAAAATTTTGGTATTCATAAAGTTGTATCCATAATCAGGCAATTGATTTTGGATCCATAACACCTGTCCACAGCAACTAGATGCAACTACATACTCTGCTTCAGTAGTAGAGTTGGCAACTACAGTTTGCTTCTTGCATTGCCATGAAATCAATCTTCTTCCAAGAAATTGACAACCTCCTGTTGTGTATTTCCTGTCTAAACTTGCACCAGCATAGTCACTGTCAGTATAAGCTTCCAAGATAAATGGTGAGTCCTTAGGATACCAAAAGCCTAATTTAGGTTGACCTTTTAAGTATCTAAAGATCCTTTTCACAGCATGAAGATGTGAAACTTTAGGTGTGACTTGGAATCTTGCACATGCACATACAGTAAACATAATATCAGGTCGTGAAGATGTTAAATACATCAATGAGCCAATCATTGATCTATATAGGTAAACATCAACATCTTCAGCATTTTCATCCTTCATTAAAGGCTTTGAAGTCTCCATAGGTGTACTTGCTGTCTTCACAGTTGAAAAACCAAACTTCTTCAAAATTTCATCCACATACTTGTCTTGACTGATGAAAATCCCATCATCTTTTTGTGTCACTTGTAGTCCTAAGAAGAAGGTAAGCTCACCCATAGAGCTCATCTGGAACTTCTTATACATTAATTTCTCAAACTCAGTGCATAAACCCTTCTTAGTATATCCAAAAATAATATCATCTACATACACTTAAACTAGTAGAATATCACCTTTGACTCTTTTAATGAACAGAGTCTTATCTATCTGTCCTCTCTGAAATTCATTGTCTAATAAATAGGTAGATAAAGTCTCATACCAAGCTCTAGGAGCTTGATGTAGACCATATAGTGCCTTTTCTACCTTATAAACTCTGTCAGGGAACTCTGGATCTTCAAACCTTGGAGGTTGACAGACATAGACTTCCTCTTCAATCTTGCCATACAGAAATGCACTCTTTACATCCATCTGATACACAACAAAGTCTTTAAATAAGGCATAGGCTAAGAACAGCCTAATTGCTTCAATCCTAGCAACTGGAGCAAAAACCTCATCATAATCAATTCCCTCTTCTGAGTTATCCTGAGCAACAAAACATAGCCTTGTTCCTGATTACATTGCCTCGTTCCATCTTTATGTTCTTGTATACCTATTTAGTACACAAAGGATGCTCTTTTACAAGTGGTAAATCCTCAAGTGTCAAACCTGTTGTAACTTAAATTGCATAAGCTCTTCCTGCATAGCTTCTATCCAGCTTGGATCTTGTAATGCTTGGATTACCTTTTTGGGCTCTGCTTGTGATAAGAAACATGCAAATAGGCAATTCTGAAAGTCTTTATAGTTGATTCTATGTTGCACTGAACTAAACAAACCATGTTCAGTCACACTCTTTGTCATCCTTCTGGTTTGAGGTGCTGAATGTATGTCTCTAATGATTTATTCAAGTGGATGATCCTTGTGAAGTCTGGTAGTTGGAATAGGACTGACATGTATAAATGTATTTAAATTGTTCATGTCAGCCTCTGCACCAACATCTTCATAATTATCTAAATAGGCAATTTCTTCCAAATTAGGCATATTTGGATCATCATCACATCCATAGACTATATTCTTATAAACAGCATTATCCTTTATGCCAGCAACATTAACAGTTGAAAAAATAGTATTAACATTGTTAGTGTTGTTTCCATCACTAGCAATATTAATGTTGTTAGTGTTGTTGACATTTGCATCCTTTTCTTGATTAACTCTTAGATCCTTTGTACTTAGAACCTCACTATCTTCATTCCTTGGATCTTTAAAGTCCTTCTTTTCCTCCTCCCCTGATGGTTTGAATCCAGCATCAAGAGAATCCTTTGAACCTTCAGAGAGTGATAGATCAGATGTTAACAATGGTAGCAGTATATACTCTTGACTAGATATTGTCTTCTTCCCAGCTTGACCTGCATCTATACTTTCTTTGGTACCTCGACTACCATTAGTTTGATTCCCTGCAATAACTGGCTTATAATTCATAGATTTTGTCAGTGTATCAATATCAAAAAGCCATTTTGGTCCACTTCCTGCAACATTAGGTTTATTTTCAAGAAAAGTAATATGCAAGTTATCCTCTACTATCCTGGTTCTACTGTTAAATACTCTAAATGTCTTGCTATTCACAGAGTATCCAACAAAGAATCCCTCATTAGCCTTCCCATCAAACTTGAGTATAAGGTAATTAAGTAATGTATACTGGAAACCCAAATGTCTTATGAAAGCTTGTAAGGAAGGTTTTTACCTGTAGAAAAGATCATAGGGTTCTAGGGGTCTTGTTGTGAGGCTTAATTACTAATACCCTATTTTGTACATAACAAGCAGTATTAACTGCTTCAGTCCAAAAGGTAGTAGGTAACTTTGAATCAGCTAACATAGTTCTAGCAGCCTCAATTAGTATTTTATTTTTCCTTTTAGCTACTTCATTCTGTTGTGGAGTCCTGGCAACATTAAACTCTCTCTTAATACCTTGTTTCTCACATAACTGATTCATCTCTTTATTCTTAAATTCAGTTCCATTGTCACATCTAATTATCTTAACTTTGTGATCTATTAGGTTTTCTATTCCTGTTATAAAAGCTTTAAGGATTCCACTGGTCTCATCCTTAGTTGCTAAAAAGAAAACCCAACTAAATCTACTATAGTCATCTATGACAACTAGGCAGTACATATTTTTCATTATACTCTTTACAAAAGTTGGACCAAACAAATCCATGTGCAACATTTGTAAAGGTTGGCTGATTGAGCTTACAGTCTTGGTCTTACAAGAGGCTTTATGTTGCTTTCCTTTCTGACAAGCAACACATGTGTGATCATTTTCAAAAATTTTTGAAGGTAAACCTCTTACAAGATTTCCCCTTACCAGTTTGTTCATAGTTTTGAAATTTATATGCCCAAGCCTCCTATGCCAAAGATTAGATTCATCTAATGTGGCTTTTGCAAAGAGACAAGTGAGACCTCCTTGAGGAACAACATTCTTTAAATCAATATTGTACATGTTATCCTTTCTAGGAACTTTAAGCAAAACATGACTTTCATCAGTTAACTTAAAGTCTGGAGACAGAACAACACATTCAGTATCAGTAAAAAGAACACTATTCTTCTTGTCACACATTTGTGAGACACTAAAGAGGTTAAACTTTAGTTCCTTTACAAAATACACATCTTCAATATCCAATTTACCAGTTCTTATTTTACCTTTCTCAAGCAACAAATCCTCCATCAAGTTCTTCATAATCTATAAGATAGGATCTGTTTCCTGTCATGTGCCTAGAGCATCCACTGTCAATCACTCCTTTATCCTTCAAATCTTGCTGTGGATTGCCCTGCACATAATGGTAAGAAAATTAGTTTCTCTTGGGGACCCAAGCCATCACTGACTTGGATCTGCCTTGTGCATCAATATAGTCAAATCTTTTAAAGTTCATTGATGCACCATTGTGTCTGGAGACATGGTCTAAAACTTTTTTGCTTTGGTCTCCAAACCCAACATGCTGAGGCCTTTACAACATTAGCCTTATTTCCATTATTATCATTTACTACTACTTTTGGCCCAACAGTAGTAACATTTCCCCTAATAGTATTAACCTTTTCATTAAAATTAATGTTCTTATTTGTTGTAAACTTGTTAAAGAGCCTTCTATCACGCGAATGTGCTTTATTAAAAACATTTGATGCTGGCTTTGCACAGTTCACAGTTGGTCTTGGGTAAGCAGTATTAATTGGTTTGACAGTATTAACAGATACTGCTGCTCTTATGAAGAGTTTTGCCGTGTAGTATTAATTATATTATTGACCAGATTTCAATTAAGAAACTATGCGTTTTGGAAAAAATTTCCTTTTGGAAGAGGGTGAATCCTTCTTTGGAGAATTTTGGTGAAACACCCATCTTTCTAATAACTAATCAACAATACCCTTCAACTCTAGCTTATGTTCCATAAAGGTTATCCACATTTTCTTTTCATAGAAATTAACAATTTTGATCAAATGATTAAAACTACTGCCTCACATTCATAACAAAAGCTTTATTTTTTTCAAAATAAACTATAAAATAACTGTTCTAACTTTCTGATCCATCAAATTATTCCTAGTTTTCCCCTGTTCCTCTCTAAGACTTGGACAACCTGTTTTTTTCTCTAGGGTATTTAGCTTTAAACTAAAAACACCAGACATCCTAGATGATATTCATTCACATGCCATTAGATTTACTCAAATTCCAACTTTGAGCAAAACTAGGTTTTCCCTCTGTATTAGAGTGGGACTTAACTAAAACTAAACATCAGTCTCAAAGGCCGAAGTCCAGGGGTGTGGAGGTCCTGCTGTTAACCCTCACTTCACCTGTCAGAATATTCATTCTTCAATAATGGTTCTCTAAAAACCAATGCGCGGTGAGAGGTTTTGGACAATACTATCACTACCTATTCCTTTATTAAACTTTACCTAGTTGCAACTGCAAGGCATACTAGTTGTTGACCCATATTTATCACCCTTCAGTTTCGTTCACTAAAATTAAAAAAAAAAAAACATATTAATTTTATATATTATATATAGTTTTATACCTCATCAGCAAGTATGCCCAAATGTCGTCTCTAATTATCCAATATTAGGGAGGGGGGCATGAAGTTCCTAATTATAGGAAGGGGGGGAACAAACCGCATGATATAACCCTTTGACATTCCCACTTTTACAACTTCTTTTTGAACTTATTTATTTTCAACATAGACTATTAAAAAAACACTTGCGATCATTTTAAACGCCCGCATGAGGCCCCACTAAATAACCACCACCAGTCGTCCTTGTAAGCTCTACACGTACTTGAATCTTCTAACTAGTTTGCGTAGATTATAGATGAATTTTCAAACTTTTCATAAGGTAAGTTTAAATATCTCTTCTTTTTCAGCTTTTCAAAGTTCTTTCTAAGCTTCTGTTAGTGCATTATCTCTCAAACTCTCCTCCTCTACCGATTACTCACACTCAAATTCTCTTTCTCGCTCTCTCTCTTTAACATACATCACTCTATATCTCTCTTACTCTAACTTAATCTCTCCCTCTCTACACTTCCCCCCGAATCAAAACTATTTATCTCAATAGCTCATTACACATCATCCAGCCTCCTTCGCTTATCTTCGTTGGCTTATCTCTCCCCAGGATCACCAATCTTTAGGGTCAACATAATATCAAGTTTAAAATCTTTATTCCCTCGTAAAAAACATCCTTATTCTTTATACACATCTAGTCTACGCCACTACATATTTTATACCTGCTTTATACGCACCTACATTTAATTATAGATTTTATTAAAATCTTTTGTCTAGATTATCATAATGTTCTTTGAAGTTTCATAGAGATTTTAAAACATCTCTAGAACAAGTAGATACCTCATAACTGAGCTTGACAAACTGAAGAAGTATCATAGCAATAAGTGCAAAAGTTTGTAGGTTACTTCTTCACCTGGTCACAATCCAGTCATCAAACTATAAAAATGAAAGAATAAGAAATAAAAAATTAAAAAACTATATAACCGAAAAAACAAATGCCAAGTCCATCTTGAGCCACCAAGCTTTTGTCTCTGGTAGTTTCCACTGACACATTCCCTCCTTACAGGTTCTATTTGTTCCTGTTCTCCCTTGGAATGCCCCTGCAACGCCCTTGCAAAGTGGCCAATTTAATGACAGTATGAGCAATTCCCCACCTTAGATTTTGTTAAACCATAATGTTCTCAAACAGCAAAGACGCAAATTGGCACTAATCTTTCTTCCAGTTTTATTTAGGAATCTTCTGGCTCTCATGGTCAGCATAGCCATCTGCCACTTTAGATCCATCTCTTCTAAGTCATCAGCATCAATCTGTTGTAAGTCCTCATCTTTTAATTGTGGATTGTTGGATTGGTTTGCAAAGAAAGAATAGATCACATCATCACTCATACTAACAGTAATGGCATAGTTCGAACCAGAAGCTTTGATTGGAACTGCCAGATTTTGGAAGACACAAAAGCCCCACATTTTGTGAAGTATTGGTTTGTAGCTTATGACCTTTAACTTCATTTTTTTCATAAATTCTTCAGATTGTTGTATAGGGTCATCTCCATGTTCAAGGTGTCCTAAAAAAAGTCAGTTTGTTTCTCCCAGATCAAGGTATGAGTCTTCCATTCTGATGGGTACTGCTTAAAAAAACGTTAGATTCATTATCTTTCATAAGAAATAGTTTTCACCCAGAATCTCTAGCTGACTGATAAGCCTTGAGCCTATCATAGGGGCTTGAATCAAGTCCTTCTGACATGATCCATTGAAATCTCACACTGATGCTTTAAAAGTGTCATTTAGTTTTCTTTGACGCCTTATTATACCTCCAAACCATTTCTCTATAGCTTCCATCAAGTCTTGCACATGTTGTAGGTATTAACTTTAGATGATGTTTATTAGGAGATCCATCAACAATGGACCTCTTCCTTTAACTTATTCTTCCTGCTAACTTTTTTCTCTAAGTTGTTAGTAGATATGTTTGCCACACCATCAATAGATCTCTTTAGTGGGGGTGGATTCTCCATGTTATTATTACTTCCCAAAGTGCATAATCTGTCATTAGGAAGTACTGTTCTATCCTCATTTTCCAAAGCTCAAATTCGCCTGGATTGAGCACTGGAAGTTTTGCAACAGCAACCATTGGTGAAGATACTGCCTCCATGTTTTCACAAACAAATAGATCTGGTATGTGTAGATTGTTTCTTCTTATTCAAAGTTTCTCAACAAGCTCTGATACCACTTTTTGATCCTACTTGAATAGATCTTGCTTACCTTGTAAAAGGCTTAGTTATATTGAATAAATCCAAGACAACTGTGGTAGAAACTTTGATTGAATATATCAAAGACTATGCGGAATCTAGTCTATGATACTAAGAATAATCAATAGAACAGTAATGAACAAGATTGTATAATACCAAACTTTCAGCCTTAATATAAAATGAACACTTTTAATAGTGTTAGGGTCTACAAAACCTTGAAGCTATAAACGACTGTATAAAAGATATATCAAACTACATGCCCTAGGACCTTCTTTTATACATCAAGAAGTCCTACATGGCTTACAATATATCCCTAAGTTATCATGATCTTCTAAACAAATAACTTATACATATCTTTTACTAAAATATCTCATACTTATCCCGTAAGTAATCTTGATAAGCAATCTTCATCTTTATCCTTCTGTCAGTAGAAACTCTTCAAGCAGTTGTAATCTTTCAGCAGTTGTAACTTTCATACCAGCAACATTAACTTTTATACCAGCAGCACTAACTGTGTACAAGCAATAGTAACTACTTAGTATATTTTCTTCATTCTTTACTGGCAGTACTAAGTTATGCTTGACAGCAGTAACTCTAACCTTAGCAATATTAACTCCAAGCGGCATCAAAAGGATTTTAATCCCAACATGAAGACTGGAGATAAAGCGACTAATCTTTCCTTCCCTGATAGATACTTGATGTCTACAAGACGTCATAACGCGGTGAAATTCTTTACATGCATCAGAACCGATTTATTTTGTGGCTTTAAAATTTGAAAATCTTCTTTGAAACTTACCTACATAACCTCGTAGACAAAACCTCACACCCTCAGGATTAAAGTGGTTAACATACGTTGAAACATACCTACATCATCATACTCTATTCATATTTAATGATGTGAAAGTAAGGTGAGAAGTTATATTCTTCATCCTATATAACACATGAAATTTTTTAACACTACAATTCTTACAAACTTTTTTGGATTTTATGTTCCTGATGTCGTCGTGCCGCAATGGTCTTCTAAGGTTTCTTTACGTCGGCTTCGTTGTTCACGCCGTCTAGAATTCCGACGCCGTCCCTTGATAACTTTGATGTCGTCGCTTGTAATTGGTGACGCCGTCTCCACGCATTGTATGCTTTTTCTTGAAGATAGTTGGTGTAGAGTCGTAGTCTTGTCCGTTTCTTCTCCAATTGAGACCTAGTCACATGTATATCCTCCAAAAGCCATCCAAATGCTAAAAACATAAAAACAAACGATTAAGCACATAATATGGGCATATTTGCATGATTTAGGGGGTTAAATGACCTTGAAAAAGTGTATAAAATGACACCTCATCAACGTGTAACCCCAAGCAAAGTGGCCTCATCTTCTACCCTAGTAACAAGTGTTCGTGCCAACTCTACACCATCTTACTATATTCATATCTAATGTTGTGAAAGTAAGGTGAGAAGTTATTGTTTCCATCCTATCTAACGCATAACCGATTTTTGGACTCGTGGATCCGCTACTCACACTTTCCCATTCTTGTGTTCATCTAGTCTAAAATCAAGCGAATTGTTTTCATTCTTACCAACAACTTTAGCTATCTCTACTTCTGGTACGAAATTTTTAGACACTGCAATTCTTACAAACTATTTTGGATTTTAGTAAAGACTAAAGATAAAGCGACTAATCCTTCCTTCCCGATAGATACTTGATGTCTACAAGATGTCATAACACGGTGAAATTCGTTACATGCATCAGAACCAAATTATTTTGTGGCTTTAAAATTTGAAAATCTTCTTTGAAACTTACCTACATAACCTCGTGGACAAAACCTCACACCCTCAGGATTAAAGTGGTTAACATACGTTGAGCCTCAAGAAATGGCTAGCCAAGGATTAACTGATTTTATTTTGATGATTGATTTTATTTTGGTGGAAGAACCAATCAAAAACCTTATTAGAAAAGTTAAGCAACCTAGACGAAGTAAGATTCCAGTTATACAAGTTCGTTGGAATTCAAAGCGAGGACTGGAATTTATTTAAGAACGTGAAGATCGTGTGAAAACCAAGTACCCCCATTTATTTAGTGATCAAGTTTCTAGTAGCAACATTAACTAAATTTTAGGACGATATTTCTCTAACGGGGGGATACTACGACAACTGTCACCAAACCAAGATAGTCAAACTTTGACTATGAACCAGACTATTCGATGCTTAGTTGGATTTATGTCATTTTTGTGGCTTAGAACGCATGTGATATTAGAAATAAGTGGTTTAGCCATTTTTTATCTACCTTTTATTAGTGCAATTGAATAAGATTCCTTAGTATTCGTGTTTATTCTAAACGTTGAGATAATTCCCGTGTGTGCATTTAGACTCCGTAAATATTCTTGGTTTAGCATATTGGTGATATAAGCCCGCAAATAAATATTTTAAGTTTATAATAATAATTTAGAGTGATAATAATTAAAACTAAATAATATAAGTGATAAGTTATTTAGAAATCACCTTATATTTCTTAAGTCATTTGTAACACATTAAAAATAATATGAAAATGCACCTAATTAATATTAAATACCTTAGAATAAATATAATATAAAGTTTAACAAATCTTACATTATATATAAGTGGATATATGAATGATGACTCACCCACATTAATGCCACGTCATCTTTAAAGAAATCCCAGTCAGCAACTATGTATGCCACATATACAACAAGTTATGCCACATATGCATTTAAGATGCCACATATGCATAATTAAAATGACGTGGCATTGAATTTATGAAATACGGAAATTTTTTAAAAATTTGGCCACTTACTAGATTCGAACCCTGGTCTATGCACCTACAACATATGCATCTACCACTAGACCACAATGGTAGTTGTGGAATGTTTTTAAAAAACAAAATAGATAAGGTTTATCAACTTGCATAGGAGGGAAAATACAAAAACGTTTTAAACCCATTAAATTCATCACATTTAATGAATTAAAATAAAAGCGCAAATCACTTCCAAAAATGACTTCTTCTCAATCAATAATACAAATATCAGTAATCAAGCCTAAAAATCAGCCATCGTTCTCTCAATAACAAAATAGGAGATTTGGTTTAAAAAGGTAATGTATATGACGGAGGAAGCCGATATTCAAAAAAACGTATCCCTAAATATGAGCTAAAATTTAATCTCTCAGTCTTCTTCTCCAATTTAATCTCTCCGTCTTCTTCTCCAATTTTCGTTTTGATTTTACAAACATTTTTTATTAGTTAATAAACCTTCGATCACCCTGTATATTGTTAATGACGCTTGGTTTTGTTTTTATTTCAATTTTAGATTCATGCAATTGCTAGGATGCATCAACCGAGGTTCAAATTTGTTGGTTTAAGGAAGTGACTAATCAGGGGCTTTAAGGTGAAATTTAAATAAATCTTCTTTTAATCCGTGTTTGTGTTTTTTTCCTATATTTTTGTTATTTGTTTGACCTTATATAATTTGGCCATCAATGATAAGAATATACAATACTTCCGATACATTATATAATGATAAGACCCTAGATCTTACAGAATTTGTCTACTTGGTTCAATCTTTACAAATTGTGTAGACATTAATAGGTGACTTGGTTTACCTAATAAATCAAGATTCAATCTTCTTTTGTTCAATCTATAGCGTATTGATATATTGTTTTAAATGTAGGA
This sequence comes from Tanacetum coccineum, assembly GCA_026074375.1. NCBI lineage: Eukaryota > Viridiplantae > Streptophyta > Magnoliopsida > Asterales > Asteraceae > Tanacetum > Tanacetum coccineum. Next base: position 32,698 of record BQNB010055035.1, read on the forward strand.
TTAACAATTATAATTCATTAAATAAGATGATAATTGGCATCAAGTATGTGTATGTTGATCTTTAACCAGGTTTGTTCAATTTCAAATTCTTCTTTTGATTATTATGTATTCAATACAGGGTTCTAGATTCAATATATAATCCATTGAATTTAATTTATTGGTGTGTCGTTTCAGAGGTATAATTGTCGCCCATAATTATCGTTTCAGAGGTATAAAAAATCAAGATTCCATATTGTCTTTTCATTGCTTAAGTTACCGTTAGACAAGCTAAGCAATATATGCGTTTTGTCATTTTCATTGCAGCTTGCATTGTTGCAAAAAGAGAGTGAAATTCTGATTGAGGATTGCTTTGCAAGATATAGACAGGTATGTTAATACTAACCATTATGACATGTTACCCACAAATTATTAAGCTCGATATGCTGCACCAAATTGATTAAACAGTGAAATGTGTATTGCACAAGAGTACAAGCATGTATCTTTTAACAAGTTATTTAGACATAATTTCTTCTTATAAACCGTAAGATTTGTTAGTTGACAGACTTGAGTGAGATAGATAAACCTTGATGCTACTTTCACATCTTGCATCAGCTACATATACATATATTTGTATCAAATATCAATAAGATAGTAATCTCTCACAATCACATCTATGCATCAGTTTCGTCACACTATAACCAAATTAGCGAAAAAGTCATGGAGTGGGAAACAAAAAATTCACATTGGACTCGATCTGTTCTCGCTATATTAATGATGTATAAGCTTGGTACATTATAGTGGGCAAGTATTGAAGGAGTTTCTTAGAAATTAGTCTTACATTAAGTGGGAAGTTTGAAGGGAGATTCTTTGAATAAGTCATGCTTTTATTTAATTTACAGAAATACGTGGATGATCTTTACATATCAGACTTTCCATCTCGGCTAATGGAGCCAAAGTAGCTCCTTTTGTCAAAGAAACAATGATGGTATACATAACCACGGAAAATCAAGAGTCGTCTCCAAGCTCTGTAAGTTGGCTTGCAGATCGCAGCTTGTCGTGCGAATATCCTCTTGACATCTTATTGCCTTACCAAATATCCAACTATGAAGGTATTTTCCGAGCTATGGATGGTAAATTTTATCACTTCTTATCATTCTACATGGCTAATCGTAGCTCATTTCAGATTCTCAAAGTTTATTTTTGATAAAAAAAATTTAGGTCTTTTGGTGATGATCTGCCTTCTAGATCCTCTACAACACGGATTTCTACCTGAATGTGATCTAGAACAAATTTTTGGTGACCTGACTAAGGATACGGCCATGACTGAGGATGAGATTTAATCAAGAATTAATAAGTTATCATAAGTGAACAAAATGCTTGGTTTCTATAGCCGCATGTATGCCATTTTACATTTATAGTATTTACATTTATTAACATCCCAACACCACCAAAGTAGCATAATAGCCTGATGGGCGATAACATTTGGTTATTGATTTCAGGCTTGTAATTTCATATAAAAACCTAACAGAGATGCAGGTGTGGGCAATCTTTCAAAAACTTGTGTCTGTGAGCCACCAAGGCGTGACATCAAAGTGGTGTGATTCGTGGTGTAGCAACGAAAGTCTTTACTAAAATGTGGTGTATCAATTGACACAAGTTACACAACAGATATTCAACCTGGAAAATACAATGGTAAGCTGCAATTGTTTAACTATCATATTCTGTTATTTAATGATTAATAGACAAAATCTCATCAATACTTAGAATGGAGTACCGCTGCATCGTCTAATGATGGTGAGGTTTTCCAATGAAGTAAGGTACAAATCAAAAACACAAAACATTCCCATCTTTATTTTTAGTCGTTATAAACTCTTAATACTCATGTGATTCCACATACATGTGTATGTATTGTTTCTATGTCATAGCCCAGATAATATTTGAGTTAATCCAAATAGCCCCCATAGCCCAGATATTTAAGGCTAAACAATACGTGTGTATGAATCGTTACAACTTCTTAAAATTTAAGATAATCCAAACAGTCCCGATAGCCAAGATAATATTTAAGCTAATCAAAACATCCCGCATAGCCCAAATAATAAGCTGAACCAAACAGCTCCCATAAGCTAGCCCATCTAATAGGCTAAACCAAACAGCACCCATAGCCCAGATATTTAAGGCTAAATCATTGGAATAAATGTTTCCTTTATTAAACAGTATTGAAAAAGTTGAAATCTTTTATCAATGCAGGTTAGAATTGAAATACAGAAAAACAAAAAAGAAGCAATGCATTGATCTTATGAGACAGCCAACGAAATAAGAGATAGCAAAGAAAGCTGGAATTTCCCTCAAAGGATATCGTGAAGTTACAAAAGTATTGAAACCCATTCTATATCTTAATAGAAAGAATCCAGTCATGCAAAAAGAGTTCATCGCCATCATTATATGTGATGTGGTAATTTCAAAATCTCTTAATACACAGTAAAAGAATGTGGCTTCTATTGAGATTATAAAGCTTAGAGTGTAATGTATTTGTGCAGTTTGATTCATTAAAACTGATAGAGAACTTGCGGGAAACGTGAGTATATTAAGGGAGAGGTTAGGAAGCATGAAGTTAAGGCTCTGATAAAGCTCAAACGTCCAACTCGAGTTGAATATTTACGCCACTATCTCTTGTGAACAAATCAACCAACTGCATTTTCTACATGTATAAATAATTGTATATATACAAGTGACATGTATCATAGTTATGAGCTAAAACGAAACATAAGAAACACCGTACATGTTGGGGACAATTTAGTAATTCTTTTTATCTTTTTTTTGCAGGCACTGATACACGAATTGAACAGACACTGCTACATGTTGAAATGGGCGTGTTCAGTTTAGACTGACCCACATATAATTTAGGTAAATTTTCACTAACTTCAGTCAGTTTATTCATATTTTGGTATGTAAATTTGCAGGTGGGATACATTTTTCGTGATGATTTAAGAACCGCACAATGATGATGATGATGATGAAAATCATGCAAGCGGTACCCATTAGCATATAGGTACCATCTCTTTACAAGGATTTTTTTATTAATACAAAAAGATATCTACTTTTGGCTTTTCAAATCCATTATATGTTAGTGTTTCTGGCATTACGTTATCTAATGGTAGATGCTCCTAACTATGCCATGACATTTGTTCGTGGAATGTCGTCCATTAAACACCTCACAACAGAAACAAACACCCCCTTACGACAACCATCTTAGCATCCCCATGCAGCAATCAAACACCCCATTATAGAAGCCATCCAAACACCTCTTGATATAAACATAACAAACCCTTTGGCAGCCATCCAAACCCCCCCCCTAAAAGCAACAAAATATCCCATTCCAGCATTCATCCAAACATCCATGAATGCAACAAACCAAACTTTCAATATTTAGACATCGGTGAGTTTTACCTTTGTCTTATATAATTAGAATGGTAGGGATTAGATTCCCATGTATATTATCATTATCAAAGTAAACTGAATGTGTGAGCTTTGTTATGAGAGTTTCTCTACCTATTAAAAGTAGATTGTGTTCAAGGAGAATTTACTTATCTTAAGAATATTGGCTTTTTACTTGCATATGAATTTGTTTTTTGTTAGCTTATTTTGTTGTGTTCAATATTAACATATTATCTCATTATGGAGAACTATTGTGCAACTCTGTTTTAATTTTTGCAACTGTGAAGATGTTGGGAAATTTGAAGGTAATTTTTGGTTGCATCTTTTCTCCTTTTGTTTCAGTAGGAAGCTATTGCTCTATTGCTTATTGGCATTTGCATAAATCCATTGTGTTCTTTTCTGGAAGACGTTATTACATTGGGTGTTCTAATTGCAGCGCACGTTTTGTAAGCCATCTTTTTCATTCTTTGTCAACTAATGTTACTGATATATATATACTCGATATGTGTGGACCGAAATGAGTCCAGTTTATGGGTTATTGTTCCATCTATGGCATGTGTCTTTAACGAATATGCGCTAAATAGTAAACGAATATGCAAACCTATTTTACTTAGTTTCCCTATATTTTATAAGTAACATATAAGCAATAGCTTAGGTATAAACAAATTACAAAAACGTTTATCTTAAGCTATCGTAGAATTTGAAACGACTTTTTAAGTTTATGTGCAAACATTTTATGTACTAAATTTCTTACACTGGGTAGGTCTATCAAGGGTATATTGACTGCTTATGAAGATGAATAGGCGTTATTCATAAAATTGCACCAGAAACTTCAAATTAGTTTATCCTATTTAATCCTTTTCCTGATTTATTGTATAAGCCTATATGTTGGTATGCTATCTTATCGAGTGCAACCATGTTTATTGTATTTTGATTTTGCTACAGTATTCATAGTTGAGTTTTATTAATTCACTAATAATATGTTGATATTCTTTAAAATGATGGTTTACACAATCTTTTTATTATTAACAAGTTATCTCATGAAGCTAGGCCGCCAACATCACAAGTTGGGTTGTTTCTCCTTAGGCAAGTTTACTCGCCTAACAAATTATATGTCATTGTCTCAAGAGTCAAGAGCACTAAGGGATCGAAGATTCTTTGTTGCGATAAGCTGCGAGATTCTTTGTTGCGATAAAGATGAAATACACAAAATCGGCAACCAATATTGTATACAAAGAAGCTTTATTTCGCATTTAAACTAAAAACATACTTTGTTATTGCGGATAATTTATCAACTTTTATTTTCTTAATGCACTTAATAAATATGTTACGATGTTTATAATTTATTAACCGTTACTTAATTTTTTTGTTAGGATATTCATAAGGCTCGCTTGCCTGTGAGTTCCCTGTTCATGTTTGCTTCTATATGACCATTATTAAAAGTCAAAGCCAAACATTGTCTAAGGTTGGGTTGTTTCTTCAGAGACCGGTTTTCTCTCATGGGTGTTGTCTCAAGGGTCAAAGAGAAGGAATGGTTTGAAGATTCTATGTTGTGACAGAGATGGTAAATACACAAATTTAACGACCTTAGAATGTGTCTAAAGAAGCTTTATTTCGAATTTGACTAAAAGGAGTATTGGCGGATAATTTATTAACTTTTATTTCCTCTTATCGGATTACCATTCATTTCTTTTTGTTTGTTATTAACTGTATAAATATTTTGCGATGTTTAAGTTGATCTACTAAAATGAATGACATAATAATTGTTTCAAGAATTGTTATAAA